>JAQZBX010072315.1:0-15082 GCA_029593785.1 Cabassous unicinctus | reverse complement strand
CTCGCTGTATTAGAAATACCAAGACAACCCACGTAAGTTCCTCTCCTGGAGTCTGTGCCCACATCCTCTCAACAGTGGCAACCACAGCCTCCTACATTTGATGCACTTATCTGTTTGTGATCAACATTCTCTCCATGTAATTGGTGACCAAGAGGTTCCCTCAGTGTGAGTCACAGTTGACCTCTTGAGCCTAAGTGGCCCTCCTCTTACCTAATCTTTTTATACAAGTTAAGGTAGAGAGCAGACTTGACAGAACACACAGGATCTGAGAACAAGAGCCTTTTTAGAAAGGAATGCATAGAAAAGATGTCAAGATGCTTCTGCTACCTTCTTTTCCAGGTTGGTTCATGAAATACTCTGAAGAGCAGCACAGAGCAGAAATTAAGTGTCTGCAGTATGAGACCCTGTTTTCAGATCTTAAAGGAAAGATTTTCATTAGATTTCAAACATCAGACTACATGGCAAGCAGCATGGACAGAGACATAAGATTTATATTGCACTCAAATAATAGAAAACTATGCAGCAATTAAAAATGTTCTGTGGATTTATTAATAAAAGGGAAGTATTCACAGAACAACTGAGAAAAATTTAGATATTATATAGTGACCTCTCAAAAACATCCATATCTATATTGGTAGAAGTGCCAAAGACTGGAATTAACCAAAAGAAGTATATAAAGAGAGAATACTGTGTAATCACGCACACTCATACAAACACCCACACCCTCATATATAAACAATAAATCAACACTATCCATAAATATGTAAAGAAGAAAATTCAAAGTAAATGAACGATGGATGGCTTCCATTGTCATCTTTCATATCTCATTTTACTCAAATTTTCTTCCACAAGTATCTGTTACTTAACTGAGCTCTCATATCTAGCAGCTCTGTGACTTTGTCTGAGTCACTTAACCTCTCTTTGCCACACTGTTCTCATTTGCCAAACGGAGTTTGTAATAACATATCTCCCAGGATTATTGAGAAGATTCAATGAAATATAAGAAAACTTCTAGAACAAGGCCTGACAAATAGCCAATCCTCAATGCATATTAAATGCTGTTTAAATCACAAAGCCTATTACTACATATTAAGCATAACATTGCTTTGAAAATACTCCTCTGGGTGACATAATGTTCCTGAGATAATCCCAAGGTCCAGAGCTAGTAGAAGCTGCTTTTCTCACAGTCCTTCTAGCATCTGTGTCTAGCCCTTTCTTGAAGACATACAGATTAGAAATGCAATCTGATTTCTCTGAGTCACAATCTGCATGGTGACATCGCAATAAATTACAAAAACCAAAGTACTCCAGTGCTTATGTAGACGGTATATTACAAAATGACAATGAGAAACTTTCGTGACTGATCTTTATTAAAATTTGTGATATGGAAAAATAAAGGTCAAGTTTCATGCACTCTGAGACCTGATCAACAACACTGTGCCTGAACACAGCAGCCATGTCTTCCTATTTCCCAAACAATGTTTCCACGGTATGAAATTTGTGGGGAAATGATTGAGTGGGTATGAGAAATGTCGCTGTCCACTCCCAAACATACATATTCACACCATGAATTTATTTCCAGATCATGAACCCTGTTAACCCATGTGCTCAGCACTCTTGGGCCACAGGAAACCCCAGAAAGCACATATCCGTAGCAAGTCATAAAGGACCCCAAGGAACCACCTGAGCTGCCACTTCTTCTGAGACACTGAAACCAGCCATGTCCTCCTGCCACTGACCTGAGACCTCCAGCTAACAGGGTCCTCACTTCTTTCCTTCTTCTTGGGATCACAGCCCAGTAGACGGGATGCCATTACTGGACACACTCATCTTCTTCTCCCTCTGGGTTTGTAAGTTTTCCCCCAGTCATTTATTTCTAGAGGAGAGACTGAAGAAATTCTTTAATGTTGCCTCTTTACATATCAGCTGTTCATGGGAATTTCTCTTCTTTGCTTGCAGTTGGACTTGGACAGCTAACCTTGGAGCAACCTGAAATATCAATTTCCACAGAGAAATTGAGACCTCTAAGAGAGACCTCTAAGAGTGCCCACATAACTTGCAAGGTGTCAGTTAACAACTTTGAAAATCAATTTATATTCTGGTACCAGCAGAAACCAAATCAGGGTTTAGAATATCTAATAAATGTTCTCTCAACAAAAATTCCTGCTCGAGGTAGCTTTCGTGGGAAGAACAACAAACTTGAAGCACGTAAAATTTCTCTCACTTCCACTTCAACCTTGAAAATAAATTCCATAGAGAAAGAAGATGAGGCTGTGTACTACTGTGCAGGCTGGATTAACAACCACAGTGTTACAGCTGCGAAAATAACATAAACAAAAACCATTATCGGTCTCTGCCCTGCCACATCCTTCCCAATACAGGCCACTGCAGCAAACTGTTTGGCACAGCTCCCACCATTAGCTTTCCCACCGTGTGGCACTACCTGAATTTTGCAGAAAGATGCCTTGGATTGTCCTCACACATTGGGTCACACTTCTTTCTTGTGGTCCAAATGAAGGGTAATATAGCACTCTTTCCTACCGAACTAGGACGCTATGTGGGAACTCTGAGAATACAGGGTGGATGGCTTAGATTTAATACATTTGTCCATTAATCCACCATTCAGACAGAGATTTCCAGTAACTGAATGGTTCCGAATGGAGGAAGGATTCTATGTGTGCCTGGCAATGGGTACACATATAACATATATATTTCCTGCTATATTCATTAGAATTGCTGCAATGTAATTATTATTTTCCCATTTTGTTCATGAGCTTTGGAGATTTTCAAAGATGGAGTAATCTTTCAAATAAAATAATTCCATGTTTTTTTATTAGTACCCTGAGGCCATCCTCAGGAAATCCAGTAACCATTAAACCCATTAGTGAACAGCCAGCTGTTGCGGTATATGAAAGAACAAAGTATAAGTCCTGTGTCCTGGAGGAAGAGAATGTTTCTTGATTCACACTCAGGGTCCAAGCCTGGGACAAACCAGCACTGTCCTATTGGAACAGAGTACCTGAGCTCGTTAGGTGAGCCCCAACATAGCAGATCTGCCTTGAAGACCCTGTTCCACAGGTTCTGTGAAGAAAATAAAGGGTCCTGAAAAAGATAGGAATAGAGGGTTAAAAAGAAATATAATTGTTACACAGATAGTGAAACAGAGCTACTAAACATTCTCAATGGAGGTTCGGTATATGAGAGTGTCTTGAATTCTGTGTGTGACTTTGCTGTGACCTAAAACTTCTTTGAAAATTAAATGAAAAATAGTGAGACACTGGGGAGT
Source organism: Cabassous unicinctus (assembly GCA_029593785.1). NCBI lineage: Eukaryota > Metazoa > Chordata > Mammalia > Cingulata > Chlamyphoridae > Cabassous > Cabassous unicinctus. Next base: position 11,796 of record JAQZBX010072315.1, on the reverse strand, counting down.
GAGAGGGGGAAGGTGCCACGGTACCGACTGGACACTCAATATTGCAGTGATAAAAGGCAAAAAAAGTCAAAAAAAAAATTTTTTTTTCCCCCATTTTTTTGAATATCCCAATCCTTTAATTTAATTTTATTTTTAGTTTTATTTTAAAGTTTTCATGTATGTTATCTCTTACATTTAAACTTACCATTATTATTTCATTTTCTTATTAATTGTATTTGGCTATTGTATTGGCTTCATCTTTAAAGAAGTTTTGGATCACAGAAGGGTTACAACTGAGAGGATCATTGGTGGGGTGGTTTCAGGGATGGGGGAAGCATGGGAGGAAGTTCAGCTGAACATACATAAAAGGTATATAAAATTGTTCAAATATTCACGGAGCATGGTCGCAGGGGGTGGAAAATCATTCAATAAATGAGAGAATACTGAATTCCCATCCTGGAGAGCTCTGCTACATTCTCTATTGGAGCAGCAACAGTCCCCCAAGTACAGGGGCATTGTCTGGCAAAGGAGGATAATCTACAGATGGGGTCTTGTTGTTAATGACTAGCCTTATGAGTCTTTGCTCTTGATTGAAACTTAGCCTATTGCTATTGGGTGCCTAAGGGTTGCCTCTTGAGAACCTCCTTGTTGCTCAAATGTGGCCTCTCTCTAAGCCAACTCATCATATGAATGAATTACCTTCCTCCCAGCATGGGACATAATGAGCCTCCCTGGTAACTAGGGATAACTACCAAGTGCCTACTGGCAAAACGACTGGAAAAAGACCTTGAACCAAAGGGGGAAATGGTAAAGACAAATGAGTTCATATGACTAAGAGACTTCAAAGTGAGTCGAGAAGTCATCCCAGAAGTAACGCTTACTCACATCTCAGTAGGACCTCATAGACTTCCATTGTGGATATCACCCCAAATAGAGGGTCTCCTGAGGTCTCTGGAGACACCCAGGTCCTATATAAGGGTGGATAGCTCCAGAGTCTGGTGCCTTATCAGCTAGCCCTACTATGGAATCTGTGCTCCTCAAAGTGACAGAGTTGAACTCAAATAAGTCCTCCCTGCACATGGTCCATCTGTCACTTCTATTCAAATCTATATGTGGTGCTGGAGTTTGCAGGTGTACTTCCAGAGACTGGAGTCTTTGGCCTGTCCATGTGCCAAATGGGTCCGGAATCTCGGTGGAGCTGCAAACTCCTACTCTACAGCTCAATGGACTCATCCAGGACACCTGGCGGGGAGATGATGATGGACAACGGACATCCCAGGGAATGGAGAGAGTCCGCAGCTGCGGGCAGGATAATCCAATCCATCTTATTCATGGGATATAAACCCCCTCTCACTTGGAGGTAGAGTGGACATCACCATCCTAGACTCCTCCGGATTGGGGGAAGAGCTATGGACTAGAGTGGACTTACTGGTATTCTGTTATAGACATATTGTGATTCAAGCAATGGAAGAAATTACAACATTAATGTGGAACCAGTGGCCACTGGACACTTTGGGGGCAGGGAAAGGGAAAAGCAGTTGTTACACTGGGGCTTTTTTGGGACTTGGGAATTATCCTGAGTGACATTGCAACGACAGATATAGGCCATTTTATATCATCATATAACATGCAGAACTGTGGGGGGGAGAGTGTGGTCTACAATGTGAGCTATGGCCAAGCTTAATGGCAAAGCCCCAGGATGTGTATATCCATTGCAGGTGATATGCCACATTAATGAAGGATGTTTATGTGGGAGTGTGTGGGAGGTGTGAGAGGTGGGGCATATGGGAATCCCTATAATTTTTGTGTAATGTTTATGTAATCTAAGTATCTTTTAAAAAATAAAAAATAAAAAATTTTAATTAAAAAAATCTATATATATAACACATGCTCCCTTCCACTATAGTGGAAGCAAAGATAAAATTATTCACAAACTAATAAAATAAATTTATTGTGGGTTGAATCATGTGATGATTAAGAGTTGGGTGTTTGGAAACCTTCCTGAGAATGTAAGTTGAAGTCCTCACCCCAGTACCTGTAAATGTGACTTTATTTGGAAACAGCGTAATTGCAGATGGATTTAGTGAAGTTAAAATGAGATCATATAGAGTAAGGTGGACTCTATTCCAAACTGGCTGGTGTCCATATAAGAAGGGGAAAAGAGACAGACAAAAACAGAGGGAGGAAGGCTTGTGACGAAGGAGACAGAGATTGATGTGCTGCCGCTGCCAACCAAGGAACACCAAGGATTGCCGGCAAATCAAGAGAAGCTGGAAGGACAAGGAAAGATTCTCCCTACAGGTTTAAGAGGAAGCATGGCCCTGTCCACACCCTGATTTTAGACTTCCAGCCCCCAGAACAAGGAGACAATACATTTCAGTTGTTTTAAGCCACCAAGTTTGTGGTAATTTGTCATGGCAGCCCTAGGAAACAGAGACAACTATAAAGACATTTTCCCTCCTGTATTAGTCAGCCAAAGGGGTGCTGATGCCAAATACCAGAAATTGGTTGGTTTTTTATAACGGGTATTTATTTGGGATAGAAGCTTACAGTTACCAGGCCATAAACCGTAACTTTCTTCCTTCACCAATGTCTGTTGCCATGAGTTGGAGCAGGACAGCTGATGATGTTTGCCAGGGTTCAAGTTTCTTGGGTTCCTCTCTTCCTGGGGCTGCATTTCTCTCGGGGCTCAGCTCCTCTGTTTCCTCCAGAAGGTCAGCTGTAGACTATCAGTTGAATGGCTTCTCTCTTCTTTGGGCCTTCTTCCCTTCCTCATGGCCAAGCTCCTCTGTATACTTGCTTCCCTGGGCTCCAGCATTAAAACTCAGCTTCAGAACTCCAACTCAAAACACTCCTACTAAAATAAAAACAAAAAACAAAAAAACCAAACAAAAAAAAACACTCCAGCTATGTCCTTTACCATGTCTTTTATCTTTGATTCACCACCACCACCACCACCACCACCAAGGGATAGAATTCAACGCCCTACTGATATGGCCCAATCAAAGTCCTAATCATAACTTAGTCATATCCTGATGAACAGAGCAGTTTACAAGCATATTCTAATATCTATTTTTGGAATTTATAGCTATATCAAACTGCCAAACTGCTACATCTCCCTTAGTGTCTGCTTTCACACAGTGAGGAAAGAAATGGGGAGCAACATTACCTCAGAAAATGTACTAGTATCTGTACCTTAGTAATAGGATGCCTTATCAGTTAGTTTCCATGTATGCTGCTTAGCTATAGTTCCTGAAATAACCACAATGCTAACATTCTCCATTTCTCCATACTAAGCATCTAGTTTAGTACAATTGAGTACAGAGCTCTGTACAATTGAGTACAGAGCTGCTAGAGAAAGCAAAATGAGGGGATGTCAGGGGTCTCCCATTACAGCATCAGGCTCTTCCCGTTGCAGACTTGAGATCTTGTGTTCATTACGATTCCTGCCCTGGTGGTTCCACAGTGGGACGACGGTGAAGACTTGATGGAGTCTCAGTGGGGCTCACCTGTCCCACAGTGTTTACATGGAAGGAAAGGTTCAACCATTGAAGGGAACAGGAAGGCTTTCCAGAAAGAAGTGAATGGAAAAAGGGAATGAAAGTTCTCAAAATATCTTTACTACTTTACAAAGATTATTCTTGTACACTTCAAAAAAACTGTGTAGGTTAGGGCAGCAGTGGCCACAGTGGTACAGTTCTCAGGAGATGAAGCCAATTCAACCTCTGTCGTATTATGGGGATGAAAATTTCATGGCACACTAAGAGATGAAGAAGGGGGAAAGGAATACAGAATTAGTGAGGGATCTCAAGGGAAACAGAACTTACAGGAGATAGTGTAAATGAGATTTTATAAAACTGTCTCATTCGACTGTGGAGATGCACAAGTCCAAATTCTGTAGAGCAGGCTGGAAGCTGGGAACTACGATGAAGGTTTTGGGTGAATTTTCCAGGAGAAGTTGACTAGCTGAAGTAGAGATGGAAATTCTCTGTTCTGACTGTTGAAATCATCCCTTCTCCTATTAAAACACCACCTGATTGGATGAGATGTCTCACATTGCTGAAGGCAATCTACTCAGTTGATTGTAGATGTAATTAGCCATAGATGCAATCCACTTGCTGATTATTTAAGTCCAGGAAATGTCCTCACAGTAACAATTAGGTGGGTGCTTGCATGACCAAACAAGTGGACACCATCAGCTGGTCAATTTGACACATGAGCTTAACCATCACCAAAAATATCTTCTGGCTTTAAAATGACAAAATTCTATGTAGTCATTAAAAACAATGGTTTTTGAGGAATTGCTCATAACATTGAAAACACTCACTAAATGTTATCAAAAACAATGTTGAACACAGGACTGGTATATATAGTAAACTCCTCAATATGTAACTGTATATATTGACAAAAGCAAAACTGCAAAAATTTCTCCAAAGTTTAAAGAATGGATATACCTGGAAGGATATATAATTTAAATTTCACTCAGTACTTTAGAGATGTTATATATTTTAACAAAAAGCTGCTACTATCTTGAAGGATATGAATGTAAAATATACTCAATATTTTATTGATTTCTAAATATAATTATGAAATCAATTACATAGCAATATAAAATATAACCATATATATAAGGTACCCTTAAAATGGTTACATATTTATCTTTCCCACCTAATTATATTACTACTCTAGGCCTTGTACTGATGGCTACAGCTTCTGTCAGGTGGCACTCTTGGGAGAAGTGCCATGACAATGTGCACAAAATCTCTTTTCAGAGCTGGTCCACCCATATCCTTCCCAATATGAGTGCCGCAAGCAAATCTTCAGAGGGTGTGTCAGTGAGGGATCCACAGAACCAAAAGGATATGTGTCTGTGTGTATGTATATGTGTGTGTGTATATGTATATATATATGTACACAGAGAAAGAGATTTCTTTTAATGAATTGGCTCAAGAGATTGTGTGGGCTGTCAAGTGTGAAAATCATAGGGCAGGTCTCAGGCAGGAAATTCACAAAGCATTTTATACCACAGTCTTGAAGCAGCATTTCTTTTTCTTCAAAAGACCTCCGTTTTTACTCCTAAGGCATTCATGTGATTCGATGAGGCCCACCCACACCATAGAGAGTCATCTCCTGTATTTAAAGTCAACTGAATGTAGATGTTAACCATATCTGTCAAATACCTCCACAACGACATCTATATTATTGTTTGCAACCTAACCAAGTTGTCACAAAAGATTAACCATCATAATTGGATTCTCAGGGTTGGCCTGAACCTCCCAGTCCTTCCCACTCAGCTACTGACTAAGAAAAGCTAGATTATGTTCACACTTTAGAACCTACAGAAATTAAGTCATAGAGTACTTATTTTACTGTCCAGAGATTAACTGTGTTTATATGGCTCAGCCACCTGGAAGAAATCATTGAGTGCCGGGTATTGTGCTGGTTATATCACATTACTTATATAAACATTGCAACACGCTTGCAATGTCATTTTCATCTTTCCACTTTAACATGAATAATAATTTGAGGCTTAAAGAGTTAAAAGAGCCGCTTAGAACCAAATGCCACCCTTCAACTATACAGGGCCAACCAAAACAAATTCAGTGTTGATGTACTCCACACATAAACAGAGGGCTACTGAGGTGGACATGGGATGGAGCTCATACCTTCTTCTCGCCTTCCACCCTGAGGACTGATGTGGCAGCTCCACCTGCACACTGCGTTTTGCATGGGGCTCAGATCCTCCCTGGGCCATTTGGTAATTACACAGCAAGGTGGGTCCCTTTCAGGATCCATTTCTATGGGATCCAGCCTGTCAAGGATGACAGCCAACATTTATTCAGTGCTGCTGGCTCTTTCTCAGGCACTGTTCTATATCCTTTACATAGAACGCATCTAATGCTCACGACAGTCCTTTGACATTGGTGCTACCATGACTCACTTTCTATACGTGAGGAAACAGGCACAGAGTCATTATTACTTTGTCCAAGTTCACAGAATTACTAAGTAGTTGGGGAAGAGGAGTAGGAAGTGGATTTTTAGCTTCTGTACTATCATGCCTCTGAAAATAAGACGTAAAAATGGCATCTACCATGTGTTCTCCAGAGCTGAAGTGAAAAACAAAAAACAAAACTATTCAGGAAGTAAATAGTGAAAGAATAGATTCCTACTCTATTCTGAGTCTGAATTTAAGTGTTGCCTTCTTAGAATAAGTATCATCATCATTGCTGATTCGATTCCAAATTACATTTTGAGTAAATGTTCATGTTACTATTTTCTTTCATAAATGAACGAAGAAATCCTTTCAATTAGAGCATTTCCCAGGAGGGCATCTGTCCCCAACATTCTGGTGCACGGCCATGCTTAGCCATTTTTGTACTGTGTATAACTGCTTTTGAGCCACCACAGTAGAGTTTAAGAATCACAGATATATTGATTGATATGCTACGCTTTCCATTCTGATAAACTCTCTCTACTTGATGGAAACTAGACTTATCACCAGGTATTGCTAATCAACGACCCTGTAGGGTACTTGTTGTTTTATGGGGAAAAAACCCTGCAGGTCAATTGTCTTTTGTCTTCTGGAGAAGCCCTTTTCAGCAAGGTGTGTTCTCCCAAATGGGCCTTCCCCCAGCAGCACTCAATGCAGTTGACCATTTTAATTTATCTAACAGTGAAAAATATATAGCTGAAGGGATATGCGATAAGGTAGAGTAATAGTGATTTGTGGGTGGTATGAATTAGTTTTTGATATTTTGCTTGTTTGTATTTTCTAAAATCCTAAAGATACTTGTACTGCTTTTGTAGCAAAAAAAGAAAGATTTTATATTTTTAATGATACAACAGAATCTGTCATCAAAAGTAAAAAGTGCCTTGGTTTAATTTGTCCAGTCAATGGGGGCACATTGTCTGCTATTCTAATGCATGGCTTCCATCAAGACCATTTCAAACATCTAAGCATTTTACTTTTGTTCAGACAGCTGGGATACAAAGAAATGTACAATAATCATATTCTAGTTCTTCATTCTTTCTCACCTATAAGTGGCTTAGATGAAGAAGTTGAAGTGACCTGCAATGCTGCTTCCTGGATCTCAAAGTAAGAGATGTCACTGTGGGAGAAGCCCTGGCAGCTCTGAGCCCACATCCGTCCCCCATGGACTTGCCATCAATATACTTAAAAGATAACAGATCTTAAGTTGATGAAAGGCATAATGCAAAAAAAAATTCTTTCCCTTCTTTCCTTTCTTCCTTCCTTCCTTCCTTCCTTCCTTCCTTCCTTCCTTCCTTCCTTCCTTCCTTCCTTCCTTCCTTCCTTCCTTCCTCTCGTCCTCTCTTCCTCTCTTCCTCTCTTCCTCTCTTTCTTTATTTAATTATTTTTTGGCTTTGTTTTTTGGGAGGTATCTGATGCAGAAATGTGGCAACTGTGGCAGGAGAGGATCACTGTTATGGGGTGTCAGTGGTGGTGAGCTATGTGGGGAGGGGTGCACCTGGGGCTTTTTGGGGTGGGAATGGGTGTTTTTCACCCTTTTTTCTCTACCATCTAGCATACAGTCTATATTAAAGAAATATTTGGTAGAGAATAATTAATTGAGAAAGTGTAACCAGTAACTCTTTCATTGGGCCTGATAGCTGAAATAATTCATTGAGCTTACAAACTCCAGTAAACTGGCCCATCTCCAGGCAAGATAAGAGAAGCCACAATAGAACCAATGTTGACTCATCTCAGCCTACTCTCCTGAAGGTAGAGTAATAACTACAGTTCCTTACCATTCATAATTAATTTTTTGCGCTGTTGTTAAGGATAAGATGACAGTCAATAATATAGGTTTGACAGTTATTGGGAAAATAAGAACATTGTGTTTTATCCCAAAATATAGAGAAAAGGCAATTAATAGAATACCATTTTGATGTATCTCACTTAAAAGATCTTCTACAAGAAAAGTATCTTGAACCAATAACTTACACGGATGGATGACAGACATGCTCCTCAAGCACATTTTAATTTCTAGCTTGGCTCAATCTTTTTTTTGTGTGCATTCTACAAGTGGAATTTCAATTTGTTTACAGAGAGGAAAGGAAATAAACCATTTACAAATTAATCTTCTTTCCATACCCAGTTTTTAGTAGCTATAGTATTCCTGTTTGTAAACTGAGCCAAGAATGAGGCAGATCAGATTTTTCCTAAATTGGTTTTGTTTCGTTTTGTGTTTTTTTGCCTCAAAAACATCTATGAGTTTTTCATCATGAGATTAAAAATAGAGAGAAAAATTTACTTACCAGGAGAATTTACTATTTTTACTGTAAGTTCAGCTATTCCCAATAAGACAGGCCCAACTGCTCCCACGCTGCAAAGGACAAACATGTCTTTTAGTGAGAAGGTGACTTACTGTGCATGCACAAGCAAATAATGGGGGAAATCTTCCAAAAACACTTCAAAGTGAGAATGGGATCTAAGGTTTTTATAGGCAAAAGGAGAAGTGTAAGGGAGAAGAGAAACAAGTGATGCCAGGGGTCTTGTGAGGAGGGTACATGCAATTTCTCATTCCTGTGTTATCTGAAGCACATCAAACTTGTCCTTGATTTCAGTGGTTAATAAACCACACAGATATAGTTGTGCAGGTGATAGGCCTTCGTGGCTCCTTTCTCAGCTGACCACTCAATGATATCAAGCTCCATGTCTCTGAGAAAAGTTACAGATTGACACCATTCTGTCCGGTTTTGCTTTGAGAAGTTATCTTATCCTGTAAGCAAAACTGAGAAGGTCTGGCTAATATCCTTCAGGGAATTAAGTGCAAAAAGGAAACTTCTAAAATCAGTTTAATAAAATACCAGCTCAATTAGTTTTAGGATTTTCAGAGGGGCTTAAGAAATTTCAGTGAGCACATTTTCCAACAATCAGTATGAGGTTAGTTTCTTCTCCAAATATCTTGCTCCATCCTGAGCTATCACATTCGTTACAGCTTTTACAAAAATCAAAGCCTCCTGAGTTTCATGACATGATTAGGAGTAGAAAACTTTGTATTGGAAAAATGATCATCTAGGTTCCTTTGGAAGCCATTGGATATAGGTTTTGTGTTATCTCGTATTCTATAAGTGTTCCTTAGATAAATTGACCTAATGTCTATTTTCCACAGAGGCAGGAATCACTGATAAACACCTATATTAAAATGATCCAATATTAACTTCCCTTTGGGAGCAACTCCAAACATCTTCCCTTGACTACTTTCTCACTCCCTGAGTTGTGCAGTTTTCACTATATTTTCTAAGAATAAGTAGCGATACATGGCTAATCATATGAATTGGAAGACAAGTATCATTACTGTAAATAATAACAAATGAGATAGTAATTCTACAATTTTATCCAATAGTAAGCACATTTTATACATCAATAATTTGCCCAAATTTTGCAAAGTTTGGTAAACATTAACAATTAATTAGAGTTATTCCTGTAGATACTGTCATGTTGTTATACTCTGTTGTGGATGAAACAAAATGTGGAAAAATATTCCTTTGATTCATTACCCTTCCTTCTTTTTCAATTCACAATCTTAGATTTTCAAAATTAAAAGCTACCTTTTACTGTTGTGTGTAGAAAAATAAAAGACATGATTGTTCAAGGGAGTTTGAATGACTATTGCAGCTGAGATGGCTTAGTGATGTGACGTGTGTGTGTGTGTGTGTGTGTGTGTGTGTGTGTGTGTATAGGAGTAGTTATCAATGAACAATGTATTTACTGTCTTTCAATATTTATAAGCATTTCTCTGTGGTTCTTGAATTGTCCCACAATGCAAGCTGGCTTCTCTATCTCTAAATGAGCTCAATAGTGTCTGATGGCTTCCTTGCTTTCAGATATGGAAAGATGTTATAGTCTTATCTTTTACATATTCTGCCCCAGGCATGGATTAAGCCATTTCTCAATCATGTTCATGTGCTTCCTGTTCAGTGGACAGCTAGGAAGTAAGTCTTGCTTAGAGAAAACAGATTCAAATGAAAGATCAGAGGTTTTTACTTAAAAGTTTCTCTTTTTCTATTTGTTATTTCTTTACCTTACACTGAAAATCTTGGTTCCCAACAGTATTAACAAAAATCAATATAAGTCTCTAAAAATGTAAACACATGCCATACTTTACCCTAACAACACTAGACCCAGAGGAAGGTATTTAAGATTATTTTCCCCTTCCCTTCCCTCTCTAACTCTCTCTTTCTATCTTGGCTTCGACAGTACAAAAAATATTATTTTTTTTAAAAAGCCATTTCAAATAATTTGTCTCTATATGTTTATGCCACCTTTTGTGTATAGTTAGGTTCCATTATTTCCGTTTGCAATTTATTTTTAGAGATAGTTTATTGTCTGTTTTATTTATATTTGTTTTCTATACTCAAACCATTTATATGGTCCAAACTCTAAAGTATAAAATGAGGTGCCTTCAGAGATTCTACCTTCAAACCTAATTTTGCCCTTTCTCTTTTCTACCCCACCCTCTAGGTAACAATATTTTTTATTAGTTCTGTTGGATTGATGCATTTTTTCTTGATTTAGAAGAACTCTTTCCATTATAAAGAGAGAAATATTTTATCCACTGTATATGCAGTTCATATTATTCCTATTTGAATTTGACATTTATTTTTCTGTTCTGAGGTATTCAAATTTTATATAGTTTAATCAAACATTTGTTTTTGGCTTTGGGGTTTCATGCCTTTCTTACTTCACGCCCACACTCCCAGATTACACATAAAGAAAACCACCTTATTTTCTTTTAATGTTTTTATTAATTTATTATTTAATGTTTGTATCATTGATACATCTTGAATTAATTTACATAACAGTGACTGTATGAAATTAATAATGGATATGGGTCTTTATTCTCTGCTAGTGAATCCTCCTAGAAGCCCTATTCAGAAAGTACTATTGAATTTAACAGGTGAGAAATTGAGTTAAAGTTAAGTAACTTTCCCAAGGTCCACAGTTTATAAGTGATAGAGATTTCAACCCAAACACGGTGGTTCAAAAATCAAGAAGTCATTAATGTAATGAATGTAATTTACAATAATGTAAATTAATGTAATTTGCATGATCTTATGTCAAATGAGGATGAACATTATGTCATTATGTCATTGGGCAATTATGTTTCTGCTTTTGTCTATTACTTCTACATGCTCCTTGTCCATTCTTCTATTGGAGTATTAATTTTTTTTCTTAGTGGCTGTTTAGTTGTCTTATATGCCATATACCTAGCAATGGCATTGCCAGGTTCCATGGCAAGTCTATATTCAAATTCATAAGAACTGCCAAACAGTCCTCCATGGTGGCTGTACCATTCTACATTCTCACCAACAGTGAATGAGCATTCTTATCTCCCCATATCCTCCCCAACACTTAGTTTTCCTATTTTTGAATACTGGCCAGTCTAATAGGTGTGAAATGATATCTCATTGTAGATTTGATTTGCATTTCCTTAATTGCCAGTGATGTTGAACATTTTTTCCTGTGTTTCTTTGCCATTTGTATTTCTTCTTTGGACAATTGTCTTCTCAAGTCTTTTCCCCGTTTTTTAACCAGATAGTTTTTCTTTTTATTGTTGAGTTGTATGAGCTCTTTATATATCATGAATATTAAACCCTTATTGGATATGTCATTGTCAAATATTTTTTCCATTGAGTGGGCTGCCTTTTCACCCTTTTGTCAAAATTCTGTGAGGTTCAAAAGTGTTTAATTTTGAGGAGGTCTCATTTATCTACTTTTTTCTTTTGTTGCTTGTGCTTTGGGTGTAAGTTTTAGAAACTACCACTACCACAGATCTTGAAGAGATTTTCTGA
>JAQZBX010072314.1:0-15092 GCA_029593785.1 Cabassous unicinctus | reverse complement strand
TCGGAAACCCTGCCCCTCATTCAGCACAGCCCTTTGTTTCAGTCTTGAGAAGAGGCCCCCTTCCTGTTTCATCTGTGAAAGTGAGATTTCATGGCCTCACTGCTCTTAGACCACCACCCCCACTTATTTATACTCTTATGTAGGATGGAGAGACACACATGAACACAATGGTGGATGCACTGACAACTCGATGAAATGAATAACATCTCAAATGAGACTCCCAGTCTTCCAAATTCCATCTTTGGGGTTTCCCTGACAGTTTATCTGTTGATTTCATGAGTATTGTACCACCTTAAAGGGTGGGTTAGGCTTCAACAATAATGATGATAGCATTAACTTTTTTGAGCACTATGTATCAGGAACTATGTGTTTTACATGTATTATCACATTCACTTGTCATAGCAACATCTGGGGCAGGTACCATTATTATCCCAGCTGTGGCATTCTATGGGATTGTCTCCCCAGTATCCCCTTCTTGGGGAATTACCCTTCCTCCAATCCGCGTGGCTACAGCAGGAGCAGCCATGTTACAATGTTGAGCTGCCCCCCAGGCCACAGCTGATTGGCTCATGGATAATCACCTGATCCAAAATGGACCAATGACACTGGAGGCTCTGGGGCAAGAAGAGGGAAAGACAAGTGTAATACAGGAGCATTTTCGGGACTTGGGAATCATCCTGAATGACATTGCAATGACAGATATAGGCCATTATATATCTTCCCATATTCTACAGAATTGTGTGGGAGAAAATGTAAACTACAATGTAAATTATAATCCATGCTTAGTGGCAATGCCCCAAAATGCATTTATCAATTTTAATGAATGTACCACGCTAATGAAGGACGTTATTTATGTGGGAAAATATGGGAGGTATGGGGAGCAGGGCATATGGGAATCCCTATATTTTTTATGTAACATTTATGTAATCTAAGTATCTTTAAAAAATAAAATAATAAATTAAAAAAACAGCAAAAAAATGGGCCAACGAGTCCCTTCCCTGAGAATTTTGAATGTGGCACCAAGCCCAGCCAGATTCTTTCTGGATGGCTGGCATTACTTTCCTGTAAAATCCTGAAGCCATGACACCCATTTCCCTCTATGTAGATTAGGGAGCAGAGGGAGATTAGACTACAGAGAAAGAAAAGAATAAAATCAGTGCACAGAGAGATTCAGTGATGAGCAGTAGAGAGAGAAGCCCTATAGGGCTCCAATCCAGGCTCCAGTTAATGGGATATGGCTGTGTCTCTGACCTTTCCCTAGCTTGACTTTTCAACTCTTCATTGGAGTCATGAGATTTCTAATAAAGTACCTTTGCTAATGATTTCATTGGCTCTAAATCAAGTTGGTTTCTGCCACAATCAAAAAGTTTTAACAAATACAATTCCCATTTTCCAAAGGAGGAAACTGAGGCTCATAGAAGTTATATAAATTTCCTGAGGCTCCACAGCTGGAATCAGATTTTAAATCTGGTTTTGTCTAACTCTGGAGCATCTGCTCTTCTCAATTCCCTTTTAGGAAATCAGAGAAGTAACTTGGATTACATTTTTTCATTCAGAACTAATATTCTGAACCCCAGAATTTGCTCTGATCATTATAAATATGAGAATTCTGGGCACCCAGGAGAGCTTGGTCATGACCCAAGAGGATGTTAAAAGAGGTAACCATGTTAACAAGAATTTGGCCCCAGTGGTGAGACTCTCATCAAAGAAAAAGTTCTGGGACCTTCAAATATTTTGCTGACCATATTAATGAGCAGGGCCAACTTCTGAGAGAACCCTGGGGGACTGACACTCAAGACCTACATATGGATTTGACCTGAAAACCATTCCATCTATCCACTCAAGAAAGAAATCTCACAATGATCCATAATTCCTCCCTCTCCTTCACAACCACATCTAAACACTGTTGGTTCTAGCTCCAAAGTGGACCTATTTCTATCTACATTCCTCCATCTCCTGACCATGACTTGCTTGGACCACCATCTGTCACCTCCTGCAGCAGCTTCCACTCTGGCCCCTGTACTTGTACTTTGCCTGTTTCCTCTCAGATCCAGTGCCTACCCTTATCAGCCCTGCTGCACCTTGCAGGGAACTATATTTCCCAACCTCCTTTGGATTGGCTTTTGGATCAACTCAACCAATGGGAGGCACTAGTGGAAGACTAGAGGGAGGGGTGCAGGGAGAAACCAGGATATTTCTGCCTCTCTGCCTGCTTTGGTGGCATCCCTGGGCAGCCTCTGCATCTCCTTTGGGTTCCACCTCCATAGTCCCAGTTCCAGCAGGGCAGCCCAAACATGGTTTTTGTTCCTGCCAGAGGGCTCCAGCTCCTGGGCTCTGATAGCACCACCTCCTCCCTTTGTCATTCCAGCCTGAGAATGCAAAGAGTCTGCTGTTGATCCTTCCTGGGTTGCTTCATTGTCCCCTATTTGGCTTCTCAGCTTTCCTAACACTTCCCTGCACTGAATACCCACTGTTGGATACACATAAACTAGGCCCTGACTGATACATTCCCCTCTCCAGTCCATTTTCAGCCCAACAGCCAGAGTTATCTCTTTAAAATATAAATTGAGCCTTGTCATTCCTGCAACAAACCCTCCAATGGCTTCCCATCACACTTAAAATAAAACCCAAATTCCTCGCCACCATGCATAAGGTCCCACAGACTATCCCCTGTCTAGCTCTCCGTATCACCTCACTCTGCCTGCACTCCAGCCCCTCCAGCTTTCATTCAGTCCTTCAGCACGCCAAAGCCTTTTTCTTCTTCAGTGCCTTTGCACGTGCATTTCCTGTTTCCTCTGCCTGGCAGGCTCTTTTGCTGACTCTCTACATGGGTCACTCCTTTTCCTCTCCACGTCCCAACATAAGCACCCCCTCTTCATAGACGCACATCCACCCCCAGTACCAGTCAGCCAACATGAAGCCCATCATGACCTTTTATTTTTTCAGAGCACCCTGGTATGCTTCAGTCATAGGATTTATCATCTGAGTTTACTTATCATCATCTTCCTTGCTAGGTTGTAAGTTCCACAAGGCAGATCCAGATTGTGTTCACTGTTGTCTACACAGCCCTAAAGCTGGAACCCATTAGGCACTCAAATATTTGTTGAAGGAATAAAATAAATCAGTGAGATCATACAGCTCAGTGGTCAGCAACTGGGGGTTAAATGCACCCCCACCAGAGGTTGCCGTGAGTTGGGCTCCTGAGAAGCAGACCCTAAGGTAAGAATTTGTGTGAGTGATTTATTAGGAAGTGTTCCCAAGACAAACCACTAGGCAAAGTCCCACAGTGGGTAATCTTGACTCAGTCTCCTAGGGGAGCTCTAGGAACAATGCAGGTCACACCTCAGTGTTCACCTGGTCAGAGAGGAGGCAGCTGGAGCATCTATACCCCCACACCACCTAATTATTGGTTAAAGACTTCCCAAGGAATTGGGGGACATAAAATCCCTGCAAAGTGAGTCCCAGCAGTCTGAGGGCAGTCCTCCAACAAAGAGATGGAGGTGCTGGATGTTGGAAGGGAACATGCTGGGAGATGGTGTGCATAAAAATGTAAGGGGACCCAGGGATATAAGTAGGGCTGAGGGAGATTGCTCCAGGGCCATTTGTAAATGTGTTTGGGTATTTTCTGGTTGTCAGTGATGGGGGTTGCTGTTGGCATATGATGACCAAGGACCAGGGAAGCTAAACATTGTACAATACCTCACTCAGTCCCACACAATGAAAAATTGTCCCATTCCAAGTGCCAAAAGCATCCCTAAAGTTGAACATTTATCAACTTCCAGTTCCTCATTTGACAGATGAGAAAACTGTGAGGTCCAGAGAGGGAAAGTGACTTGCTCAAGGCAACAAAACAAGACAGGAATCTGGGACTAGAACTCTGATTTCTTCACAGCAGCCCTTGAGCCTTCATTCCTCTTGAAATCTACAAGCAAAAATTCTAAGCCCCAAGTACAAAGTCCCTTCCAGAATTCTAGAAGGGGTAGCCAATTCTCTCTCCTCCCTGGGTAAAGTTAAGAGAAATCAAACTTTAAGACAATAGAAGCTAGTGCCAAAAGCAGATGTGCAAACAAAGACAAGGGAGAGAGAGTTTTCACCAGACAAATTCACGCCCTGCTCAGTTTAGACATTAAAATGAACTAACTTAATTTCATGCCATATGCAAATCCTTACCAGCTGTCGGCTCTGTAATCACAGGAGACTTAATGTAATAACTAAACAAGAACAAAAATGCAACAAATACGGGCTCTGGGCAAGTCCATTGACAGCGGGTTTTATGTTCTTGGGAACTCAGCAAGTGCCGAGCATTTATGGCGGACATCTGGAAGCAACTCTGTACCCAAACGCCTGATATCGCCTTCACAAAAGTGCCTGCAGTGATAATAAATAATGGCTAAGGACTGGCCTGGCCGTTGTGTGCCCCGATCCTCCATGTGCCGTCAACATCTCCCTCTAGCTTCTCTCCAATCGTCAGGGTTCACCTCAGTCCAGCCATCTGGACCGAGAGCTCAGAAGGCACCAAAAGATATCTCAAGCTCACTGGATTTGGGTCATCCCACCTGGAACCAAAGGGTTGGGGCTGCTAGCAAGGGGTGGGGGAGTTCTAGCCCAAGAAGCCCATGTTTCTCTGACTGCCCAAGCTAATAATCACAATAACAAACATTTATCAGATGCTTATCATGGGTCTGGAAGGAGCCAAGTGCACCACTTTCTGTGCATTATCTCAATGGTTCCTAAAGAGGATGATTTAAGGTCACTTGTTCATTTATTCATTCATTTAACACACATTTATGAAGCATGAATATGTGCCAGGCATTGTTCTAGGTGCTGGGAATAGAGCAGTACACAAACTACACAAAAATACTGCCTTCACAGAACTTAATTTCTAGCGGGACAATTTTTTATATATTATATGTAATATATAATATATGTAATATATTATATGCAATCATCTAATCTTTTTTAAATTATTTTTTATTTATACAACATTTAACAAGTATACAACTCAGTGGTGTTAATTGCATTCACTACGTTTTCCTACCTTACCAAAAGTTTTCCATCACCCCCAAAAGAAACTCTGTACCCATTAAGCATTAACTCCTCATTCCAACCCCAACCCTTGCCCCTGGTACATTGTAATCTACTTTCTACCTCTATGAATATACTTATTCTAGTTATTTTACATGCGTGAGATCATACAATATTCATCAGAACTTCATTCCTTTTGGGGCTGAATAATACTCCATTGTATGCATATCCCACATTTTTTTATCCATTTATCCATTGATACTTGGGTTGCTTCCACCTTTATTTTCCTTTTTTTAAAAAAATAATAACTATTCTAGTGGGCATTAAGTGGTATCTCATTGCAGTTTTGATTTGCATTTCCCTAATGGCTAATGATGTTAAGCATCTTTTCATTCACTTATTGGTGCTTATTGGTCATTTGTATCTGTTCTTTGGAGAAAAGAGTAGTCAAGGCCCATTTTTTAATTGGGTTGTCTTTTTGTTGTTGAGTTGTAGAAGTTATTTTTATATTCTGGATATCCTTATCAGATATATGATTTACAACTATTTTCTCCAACTCTGTCAGTTGTATTTTCACTTTCTTGATAATGCCCTTTGATGCACAAAAGTTTCTAATTTTGATGAGATCCAGTTTATCTATTTTTTCTTTTGTTGCTCATGCTTTGGGTGTAAAGTCTAAGAAGCCATATCCGCTCCCCCACACTGCTTTGACTACTGTAACTTTGTAATAAGTTTTGACTTTGGAAACTGAGTCCAACTTTGCCCTTCCATATGACTTTGATGACTGCCTTTTCCATTTCTGAGAGGTAAGCTGTTGGGTTTTTGATTGAGAAGGACAAACATTTTCAAATAGTTATGTATAGTTATGATGGGAAAAACAAATTCACTCCTAAGATTTCACCAACATTATTGCTTTAGGATGAAGCTACAAGTTTAAGTGGTGACTTAAAGAATGTCAAGTAAATAATAATACAGTTGAGTCTTCCCTGCACATGGTCCATCTGTCCCTTCTATTCAAACCTATATGTGGTGTGAGTTTGTAGGTGTACTTCCAAAGACCGGAGTCTTTGGGCTGTCCATGTGCCAGCTGGGCCCGGAATCGTGGTGGAGCTGCAACTCCTACTCTACAGCTCAATGGACTCATTCTGGACACGTGGTGGGGAGACGATGATGGACAATGGCCATCCCAGGGAATGGAGAGAGTCTGCAGCTGCAGGCAGGATAATCCCATCCATCTTATCAATGGGATATAAGCCCCCTCTCACTTGGAGGTGGAGTGAACATTACCATCTCAGACTCCTCAGGATTGGGGGAAGAGCTATAGACTAGAGTGGACTTACTGGCATTCTGTTATAGACATATTGTGATTCACGCAATAGAAGTAATTACAACATTAATGTGGAGCCAGTGGCTATGGACGCTTTGGGGGCAGGGAGAGGGAAAAGCAGTGGTAATACAGGGGCTTTTTCGGAACTTGGGAATTATCCTGAGTGACATTGCAATGACAGATATAGGCCATTTTATATCATCATATAACATGCAGATCTGTGTGGGAAAGAGTGTGGTCTACAATGTGAACTGTGGTCCATGCTTAGTGGCAAAGCCCCAAGATGTGTATATCTATTTCAGGTGATGTGCCACACTAGTGAAGGATGTTTATGTGGGAGGTTGTGGGAGGAGTGGGTGGTGGGGCATATGGGAATCCCTACAATTTTTGTGTAACATTTATGTAATCTAAGTATCTTTTAAAAAATAAAAAAAAATTATTAAAAAATAATAATACAGTTGATTTGTAAAGAAGCTAAAAGCATATGTGGTCTCTTCTTCCTCACAACCTTGATGTAGGTATTACTGTTAGTCCCATTTTATGGCTGGGGGAGCTGGGGGAGCCTAAGGTCACACAGCTAGGACATGGTAGAAACCAGGTGTAAACCCAGGTCACTCTTCAGAGCCAGTGTTTTGACCACCAGGCTGAGTTAAGGCAACACAAGTGACCCATTTCATCCTAACACTCAGCTCCCTGCCACCAGCTACCAAAACTCACTTTGCACATGGCATGTGAGGAAGGGGTGAGCCCAAATGACCTCCAGGCCAACATCCAAGTGAAGCTTACATCACCACAAAAATCCTGCCAAGGGAGTGTGCATATCCTCTGCTCATGATTTAGTTTTGAAGAGCATTTAGGGCAGGCTATTTCATAACCTCCTTTAAGTTTGGGAACCAAACCTCCCCCCACCCCAGGGGACCCAATTGCACAGCAGCCCAGCTCAGGGGTCATGGACGGCCAGGTTCCCACTGCAAAAAACACTCCCTGATAATCTACAGCTGCTTCCCCAGCTCCAACAGGGCCGGGTCTCAAGTACCATGTTTGTGACTATGTCTGTGACAGGAATGAAAGGCACAGGGGACCACAGTTGGAAGCTCAGGATGGAAAACAACTCAGAATATTTTCATTTCCAACCCCAGGCCAGCTGGCTGCCGGGAGCTCAACCACTCATCCAATAAACTTAGGTAGTAAACACTGTGGTTATTTCTACTTCACAGATGGGGAAACTGAGGCAGGGAGTGGTAAGTAATCTGCCAAAGGTCAGTGAGTCAGACAACCCCAGTCAGTCAGGCCCCAGAGCTCAAGCTCTACACCAAGGGTCAGCAAACTTTTTCTATAGGCCAAATATTTTAGGCTTTGCAGGCCATATAGTCTCTGCTGCCACTACTCAATTCTACTTTTATGGACCAAAGCAGCTATAGACAATATGTAAACAAATGGGTGTGACTGTGTTCCAATAAAGCTTTATTTACAAAAACAGGCAGTAGGCTGAAGGTGGCCAACCCTGGCTCTGATGATGATCAATGAGAGGACACATGCAAATGGGATTTATAAAATAATTCCTGTACAAATGCTATTACTGTTATTACTGCTATTACTACCATTACTGAAACTTGTAGCTGTGCACCCCCAGGAGCCACAAACAATCAGGAATCATAATAAGAGTTTCTGTCTGGGATTTCTGAGGTTGCCTCTGTTCCCTTCCTGTCACATAAGCAAACTGTCATTGTCCTCCGTTCAGTTTCCATCGGAGCCTGTTAGCTCCCTTCCTTGTGGAAGGCCATAGGGCCAGAACATGGGATTTAATGCTCCATTTCATGAGTAATTAAATCCAGCCACATAAAGTGAAATGTCGAACAACTAACTTTTCTGCAGCGACCTGAGGAGCTGTGGCAACAGCATGAGCAACTACCAACATCAGCCACCCACTTGTCCTTGCTGGAAAGTTTCCTGCTCTCTGTTGACTTTCTATGTGCAGTTGGAAGAATTCTAGGGGAGGGGGTGTCAATGCCCCAAACACACTAGGATGGTAAGGGGCAGCCACAGTGAAGACTTTTATAAATGGAAGCTATAAAATTCAATAAGAATCTAATCAGCCCTGAAATAAGGTGAGCTTTTCTTACTGTACTTGTAAGAAAGTTCCATTCATGCCGGAAATGTTTGGGGGATTCGTGCTGTGTGCAGGCACCATACTGGAGGCTGCAGAGAAAGAGGCTTTCATGGGCTCACAGTCTATCAGGGCGAGAGGTATTAGACAAATAACTCGGTGTAAGAAGGATCAATGCTCCAGGGAGATGGCAGGGGTCCAGACCACCCAGGGGATGCCCTCAGCTAGGAATGCAAAGAAGAAGCCAAGGTCTCTGAGGTGAGAAGATTTGCTCTGTGAAGCAGGGATGCAGGAAAGAACATTCTGGGTGAAACCACCCTTTGGTGGAATGGAACGTGGATGGTCCTTGATGTACATGCAGACCCGGACTCTCTCACAGATTTTACTGCTACTTGACGTCATCCCGCACATCATAGGTGCTCAAAAGATATTTCTTGAGGTAAATTAGATAATGCAGGCATGTGCCTTCTGTTTCTCCCCCATAAGCTATTTAGGGAGAGAGTCTGGACTGGGGAGAAGGGCTGGGAGCTGGAGGGCAAAATATCATTCTGGATAACAACCATAGGAATGGCAACTGCTAGGATTTCCTGAACTCCTGCTAAGTTCTTTCCTTGCATCATAAGGCAGACCCTGTTATTGTCTCCATTTAAGAGAAGGGGAAACTGAGGCATAGAAAGGTGAGGCTCTTACCTAAGGCCGCAGGGTCAGAAGGTTACAGTGTTTTGTCATCACATCCCTTAAGTCAGATCACATCAGACCTCCAACAACTTCCCCTCTGACTCAGGTAAAAGTCAGGTCCTTACAATGGGTCTACGAGGCCCCATGACCTGCCTTCTGCCTGTCTGCCTCTCTGACCACATCTCCCATGCACTCGCCGTCACTCGTGCCCCTCCAGCCACCCTGACCTCCTGTGACAGTCCATAAATACACCAATGTTCTCCCACCTCAGGACCTCTGCACATGCTGTTCCCTCTGCTTATAACACCCTTCCTTCAGACATCACATTACTCGCCACCTTCAGCTCTTTCCTCAAATGTCATCTTCTAAGCAAGCCTTCTCAGATAACTTTATTTAAAATTGCAAACCACTCCTCACCCTCCTCCCCTGATGTATTTTGTCCATAGCACCTACCAACTTATAGTACACCACAAAATCCACCTATTCTCTTCATCATCTATCTCCCCCACTAGAATGTAAGCTCCAAGAGGACAGTGACTGGAATCTGTTCTGTTCACTACTGTGTTCCCAGGACGCAGGATAGTGCTGGATACACAGGAGCAGCTCAGTTGTTGTTTGTTAAATGAATAAACCCCAGAATATCACAGGATACTCTTTCTTTTTTTAAAGATTTATTTTATTATTTTTATTTATTCCCTCCCCTCCCCCTCGCCACTTGCACTCGCTGTCTGCTCTGTGTCCACTCGCTGCACGTTCTTCTGTGTCTGCTTGTCTTCTCTTCTTGTCTTCTCTTAAGAGGCACCTGGAATCGATCCAGGGACCTTCCAATGTGGGAGAGAGGCACTCAATCGCTTGAGCCACCTCAGCTTCCTAGTTTGTTGCCTCTTTCATTGTCTTTTTCCTCTGTGTCTGTTTTTTGTTGCATCATCTTGTTGCACCAGCTCTCCATGCAGGCCCACTTCTGCCTTCACCAGGAGGCCCCAGGAATCGAACCCAGGGCCTCCCATATGGTAGACGGGAGTCCAATAGCTTGAGCCACATCCGCTTCCCAGGATACTCTTTCTAAAGGGAACACCAAGGCACAACAGGACTCTCCAGTTGGTTAAGGCTTGACAAAGGCTTCTGGGAACCCAGGCAGGAAGCTAAATTGCAGTGAGAGAACTGGAGGGAAATAGGGAATAAGGAGTAAGAGCTGGTAAAAGGAGGGATGAGCAGGGGGCTGTCCAGCCAAATTATCCAGATGGGTAAACCGTGCTGCCAAAAAGGGCTTTTTTATTTGTCCCAGCCCCACGGCCAACACCAGGAAAGATGGCCCAACTTGGCCTCTGGCCACCGTAAAGACCACTAGATTAATTCTGGCATCAGAATGCCAAACAAATGGCTCCCATTTTTCTGTTCTCACCTAGAAGAAACACACATCTTAATCCCAGATCTAGATATGCCAGGAATAATCTTAGAAGTCCCAAATCCCAAGTCTCAGCATTCCATCCATAGTCACCCATGCTGCAACTTAACGCTCTTCCAAAGCTGGTTGTCTGGTGTGGCACTAAAGACCTCCAGAGAGAGCATGTCAGCTTGCCCCTTCCCCTCATACAGAGCCCCCTTGCAGGGGCTAACTGTGACTGGGAAGGGTAGTGGGCTTGGAGGTCTTCTTGAAGTTTTTTCTAAACCAGTGCTTCTCAAATTTCCATGTGCACTGGAATCACCTGGAGGGCTTTCCAAACACAGATTTCTTGGGTGGGAAGAGATGCAAGAGGAGAGACGATTACCTGAGCATACTTTTTCATATCTCTCTCACTCCTATACACATCCAAAAAAATGAATTAATAATTAAAAGCAACCAAGATATGGGAGCTTCCCAAAGTGTGGTCTGTGGACTAGCAACACTTGCATCACCTAGGAGTTTGTTAGAAATGCAGCATCTCAGACCCAGACTTACTGAAGCTAAATGTCTGCGGGTGAGGCCCAGGAATCTGTATGTGTCTGTGTGTGAGTTTAAAACTTTATTTTGTACATTTAATAACTGAATATATAAACAATTAAAAACTAAAAAGAAAACACAGTTGAATAAAAACACATTTCTCAATTAAATGTACTGGATACATATAAATTTTTTTTGAATCATACAATATGTTACACAATATATTTGGTTCATAGTAATGCAATCATACAGTATTTGTCCTTTTGTGTCTGGCTTGTTTGCTCAACATAATGTCCTCCAGGTTCATCCATGTTGTCATATGCTTTATGACTTCATTTCTTCTTACAGCTGCATCATATTCCATCGTGTGAATAGACCAGTTTATCCATTCATCTGTTCATGGACACCTGGGTTGTATCCAACTTTTGGCAATAGTAAATAATGTCTCTATGAACATGGTGTGCAGATGTCTGTTTGTGTCACCGCAATTCAGAATGAGCTATGGGATTTAGTTGTCATGTTTCCTTAGTGTCCTCCAATATGTCTTTCCTTGCATCTTATGATCTTGACACTTTTGAAAATTACTGGCCCATCAATTTGCAGAGTTCCCCTCAATTTGGGTTTGTCTGATGTTTTCTCATAATTAGATTGAGCCATTGCTCACCCAAGACCAGTAAGCCACCAGTCACCATCGATCTAGTTACATGCTTACCAAAATCAGTTGTGTTTACTCCCAAACCTGTTTATGTCAGTTGCACTTATTATTGTAATTACATGCTTTAGCTAAATAGAATGTGAAAGAATAAAAAATGAGGGCACAGGGAAGCGGGTGTGGCTCAAGCGATTGGGCTTCCGCCTACCACATGGGAGGTCCCGGGTTCTGTTCTCGGTGCCTCCTAAAGAGAAGACAAGCAGAGAGAGAGAGCACATAGTAAATGGATACAGAGAGCAGACAGTGACCACAAACAATGAGGGGGGGTTAAATAAATAATATAAATCTTAAAAAAAAATGAGGGCACAAAGAAAGTTGTTTCTATGAAAACTAAGTTAAATTTTTAGAAAGCCCTAATAAAAGAAACTTCCTAAACAGAAACTGCTGAAGAATTAGGTGTAGGAGGGACAACTGCAAAAGATGGTTGGGGGTGGTTTATAAAAATGTGGAAGTGGGGAGTGGATGTGGCTTAAGCGGTTGAGCACCTGCTTCCCACATGGGAGGTCCCGGGTTTGGTTCCCGGTGCCTCCTGGAGAAAATAAAAAGAAACAACAAGCAAAACAAAAAGGAAGTCACCTCAGGGGAGCTGATGTGGCTCAGTGGTTGAGTGCTGGCTTCCCACATATGAGGTCCCAGGTTCAATCCCTGGCCCCTGGTACCTCAAAAAAAAAGTAAAGTGGAAGGGTTCTGTGCTCTGCTACACAAGTGTCTTTAAATTTTCATTACATTTCAAATACACCAAAAGTGGAAATGGTGTGATTTATGCAGGAGAGATTACGTGAGATTTCAATCAATAAATGAGTCAGGTTCAATGAAAAAGCCTTGGCCTTTCTTCAAAATACTAATATACACAATATTTACAATGTGATTAAAATAAAATATTCTAGGATATAAAATTTTCTGTTTCTCTACTGTAACCAACTTTTACAACTAACCCATCAGACATCATATCAGGTTGGCCTGTCAGCTGTACACAAGTACAAGTTAAAAGGGAGCACTAAAGTGACTATATCCCATTCGAGAGGGCATTCCAGCAGAATTTAAACTAACACACAAACTTCACCATTCTTTGGAAATCCCATTGATCTGGGTTCTGGACAACCTTATGGGGTAAAAGAGAAAATCTTCTAAAGATGTATGTTATTTTTTAAAATAACTGCATTTTTTTTTTTTTTGTTAAGGCATCTCAGGGCACCAGACCTCAAATACTTTGCCCGGTATTACTTGAGTACTTTAACCACTATGCAAAAGCTCTCATTTATCTTAAAAAGGGACAACACTACTTGCCACATCCATGCAGCCGGAGACTCCAAGTATGTCATAGTATGCTTCATACATAGTAGGATATCAATATATTCTTGGTGAATTAATCAATGAATCATTGAACAAATGAAAGTTTCATTTCTTGGCTTCAGAAAAAGGAAGCAGAAAGTCCCAGGAAACAGGAAAGAAAAGCAGGGGAAATCCTAAAAGTAAGCCTCAGTACATTTGGCAAACTTATAGGTTATATATTCTATGGTATTTGGGTTGGATGTTGCCTGAAGTAGGCAGAAATCATATTAGCAAGAGTTTCCTCCATCAGTTACAGCCCCCGCCACCAACTTAGCAAATCTCAGAGCAGGTGGTAAGGGATTCAGGAGGAAGCCCCCACTCCCAGGCTCTATTTCATCTTCCCCTATTTGGGCCTGGGGATGGGGGCAACACCCCTTACAGGTGGGTTCCTGCTCCTCAGAGTGACAGGGAGAGGGGCAATGGGAGCCCTTTGGCCAAGGGATCCTACCACAGAGGGCTGAGCTGGATTCCCCGGCAATGTCAGAAAAGGCAGCCCCCTTCTTCAGAGTCACCAGCACCTCTTATCAGCATGGAGAAATTGTAGTGAACAATATCCAGGCCTTGCCAAGGGAAATGAGAGAAAACCTGGGGCTGGAACACAGGACAATGAATAAGCAAACCACCGGCCTCTGGACTTGAGAGGTTAGAACGAGCTAGAAATACCACTTCCTTTTCCTTGCTTACTGGTATTCTTCTAATTCTAGGTAGTACAACATGCTAACAAATCCTAGATAACATGAGTATTTATTCTCTGGACACAGGGACCCAAAAACTACATGCCATGGACACTCTGGGTTATAAATCCATCCTTGTTGCATATTGTATTTTCCAAAGATTGAAGCACAAATGTATCTGCCATTCCACATGATCTCTCACAACACGATGTTGACACTCCTCCATCAAGAAGTGTAATATATCATTCCACCTCTTGAATTTCAGTGTTGGGTGGACTTTTTTTTTTCTTTTTTTTTCCCCCAAATTGATTTTATTGATACATATTAATAAATCATACAATTAATCCAAAGTGTACAATCAATGGTATTTGGTATAATGACATAGTTGTGCATTCATCACTTCAGTCATTAGTAGTGCATTTTCATTATTTCAATACTACTAATAATAATGATAAACAAAAAACAAACAAGGAACTTCTTCACCCTTCGATCTCTGTTTCCCCTGCAGTACATAGCTGTTATTTCTGGCTATTCTTGCCCAATTATTTATTTATTTATTAAGGAGTTTTACTGAGATAAATTCACATACCATATGATCTATCTAAAGTGTATACTCAATGGCTTTTAGTATAATCCCAATGTTGTGCATTCATCATCACAAAAAGTTTTAGAATTATTTCATTACTCCAAAAAGAAAAACTCCACATCCCTTACTTAGCATGCCTTCCCTTGCCCTACAAAACCACTAATCAGAGTTCATCTTTATAAATTGATTATATTTACATTTTATATAAATGGCATCATACAATAGTTACACAATATATTTGGTTCATAGTAATGCAATCATACAGTATTTGTCTTTTTGTGTCTGGCTTGCTTCGCTCAACATAATGTCCTCCAGGTTCATCCATGTTGTCATATGCTTTACGACTTCACTTCTTCTTACACATATTCCATCATGTGAATAAACCACAGTTTGTTTATCCATTCATTGGTTGATGGACACCTGGGTTGTTTCCAACTTTTGGCAATCGTGAATAACACCACTATGAAAATAGGTGTGCAGATGTCTATTTGTGTCACTGCTCTCAGTTCTTCTGGGTATATACCCAGTAGTGGTATTGCAGGGTCACGTGGCAAGTCTATATTCAACTTCTTTAGAAACTGCCAAACAGTCCTCCACAGTGGCTGTACCATTCTGCATTCCCACCAACAGTGAAGAAGTGTTCCTATCTCTCCACATCCTCTCCAACACTTGTAGTTCTCTGTCTTTTTAATAGTGGCCATTCTGATAGGTGTGAAATGATATCTCATTG
>JAQZBX010072313.1:0-15108 GCA_029593785.1 Cabassous unicinctus | reverse complement strand
GGTGCAATTCAAGGAGATCTGAAGTTGTATATGCCAATAAAACTACCACTCCCATAAGGACACAGAACATTTACATCACACCCGAAATATCCTTCATACCCATTTGTATACTATGTTTTCCTGTGCCACTCTCCACTTCAGGAAATCACAGATACTATTTTTCTCTCAGTATGCTTATTTTCAAGAGTTATCTCTATAATTGACACAGCAATGATAATCCTTGATGAACAATTGTAGCAGTATTTATGAATTAGTTGTCTTTTTAAAAAAATATTACCTGTCTACATTATATGATTAAATGAATCTTAGATATATTTCTCAAGGAGAACTGAAGAATGCGCCCTTTCTTCAATCAAGGTGAGGTCAGCAATTAAACAGGTAAAAAGAACCAAGGAGGAGCCAACTGAGTGGGTCTCAGTTGAAAACTCACGTGTTTCCACTAATTGTGGTTTGTTCACACTGATTACCTAGATAGCCTGATGTTATTAAAGGGACAGATAAAACCAAATGGAAAGGAAAATACTTTATGTCAACAAGTAAATAAATTAACTCAATTTTAGAAGTTTTTCTTTTTAGTATAGTTCACCAAGGAACCACTGAATATTATATTTTCTTCCAGAGATCATTAGTAGGTCTTTTGGCAGCCCTGAGCTGAGAACAGGTATCAAAGTCCCCAATGTGAAGACTATCATATGGATTGAGGGAGGGCACCAGAATCACCTAATTGGTTATGAATTTTAAAAATTAAATCAAACCTAACCTTATAAAAGTTCCAAGAACATCTCCTTCATCCAACACATACACACACACCACAAACCTTCCACAACAGAAAAGAAACATGGACTCTTTTATCCCATAATACTTTGAAACTCTTACACTAGACTACTCTCCCCTCCATCCACATGAACTTGTTCACTCTCATATCCCAAACTTGCTAACCCTGAAATGAACGAAGTGGAGGTATGTTTAAAAATTCTTGGTCCTATCCCTTTAAATTGAATAAGAACATGATATAGGAATCCATAAGAACACTCTCTTGAAAGAATGATAAAAATAACATATTTGTGGTTTTACTGCCCAAAGTTGTGGTGTAAACCTGAGTTAAAAGTTCCTGCATGGCATGGGCTGATTTAGGATGAGCTGGATCATAGAGCAACTTCAGTTGTTAAAATATTCAGGACTTCTTGGAAAACGGTGGACTAGAAAGTCACAGGACCCTCTTCTATTACAGAAAAATCACCAGAGGATAGGCTGAAACAGTGTGGAAAAAGACATTTGATGGTTTAGGACACCAGCCAAAGGGTAGACACTGCCCAGATGGGAAAGGGAAAATGGAAGTGAATCACTAGGACAGAACTTTGACTTGAAACCAGTGGCTGCTGCTAATATTACCCTTCCCCATACTAAAGACACCTTAGAATAAAGGCTTTGGGCCTGAATCTACAGACAAAGCGGGCTCCAGGGACCCTCCACCCCAGGAAAGGGGAGAGAGAGGCACACAGCCTAAGGCTGACTCAGCTTTTGACTAACAAATTTGGTCTGCTGTGTCCCAAAAGTACTTCCAGACTGGGGGTGCTGTGCCATTGTTTGCCTTGGTAGCTGGCAAGGGGCTAAAAATATACAGCACTCCGGATCTCCTTCTCTACTAACCAAGACTGATTGCTGAGGACCCAGAGGGGATGGAAATATTTCCTACCTGGGAAAAGGGAGGGTGCTTCCAGAGAAGGCTGGAACACTGTTTCTGAGAAAGTTTGAATTACAATGTTCTTAGCCTCCAGGCAGGAATCTCTATCACCTCGATGGTCTGTGTTGCAACAAATACACTCTGACCAAGCATTAAACTGAAAGCTGCCAAAGAGCACCATCAGGTGGCAGACCAAGGAAGTGCATGTGAGAAAATTAAAAATAAAGAAGAGAGGCTTTTTCTGGTCTTTATTGCTTCCTTCCCAAAGGCCATAGGAACCAGGTCTGCAACCAGTTTCTGGGTCCAGAGCCCAGTTCTGAGGAACTAGCAGGGAAAAACCTAACAATCCAGGTAAAGTCAAGAATCAAAGAGCTGTGATAACACACAGACACCCAACACTAAATCCCCAAAAAAGAGAAAGGAATTGAGCATCTGAGTAAACTATATCCTAATCAGATGCCTAGAAATCAGCAAAAAATTACAAGTTGTACTTAGAAAATGGAAGACATGGCCCAAGAAAAGAAATATATTGAAGCCCAAGAATAGATGCAAGATTTGACAATACTAATTACTGAGATGTGCACAAATTTCCAAAATCAAATTAGTAAGTTGAAAGACAATATAACTAAAGAGATAAATGACCTAAAGAAGACAATGAGCAAGCTCAAAGAAGAATTTGAAATCCTGAACAAAAAAGTAACAGAGGTCATGGTAATGAAAGACACAACAGGTGAGATAAAAACACACATTAAAGGCATACAAGAGCCCAACTCAAAATGAAAGAAGAAAGAATAAGTGATACAGATGAGAGAACAGCTGAAATTGTTGAGAGAAAAGAAGAGGGAGAAAGGAATGGAAAAAATTGAGCAGGGGTTCAGAGAATTGAATAAAACACAAAATACAACAAAATACATGTCATGGGAGATCCAGAAGGAAAAGAGAAGGGAAAAGGGACAGAAAGAGTATTTGAAGAAATAATAGCTGAAAATTTCCCAACTCTCATGAAAGAAACGAACTTCCATGTCCAAGACGTGCACTGTACCCCAACTAGAATAAATCCAAACAGTCCTATTCCAAGACACATACTACTCAGAATTTCAAATGTCAAATATAAAGAGAAAATTCTGAGTGAAGCAAGTGAGAAGAAAACCATTGCATACAAGGGATGCCCTATAAGACTTAGAGAAGATTTCTCTTCAGAAACCATGAAGGTGAGAAAAAAATGGTATGATACAATTAGGATACTGAAAGAGAAAAACTGCCAGCTGAGAATTCTTTATCCAGCAAAACTATCCTT
Source organism: Cabassous unicinctus (assembly GCA_029593785.1). Classification (NCBI taxonomy): domain Eukaryota; kingdom Metazoa; phylum Chordata; class Mammalia; order Cingulata; family Chlamyphoridae; genus Cabassous; species Cabassous unicinctus. The sequence goes on along the minus strand of JAQZBX010072313.1, from coordinate 12,127 downwards.
CAAATATGAAGGTGAGTATAAAATATTCTCAAACCAACAGAAACTAAGAAAGTTTGCAAAAAAGAATCCACCTTTGCAGGCAATATTAAAAGAAGCCTTAGAAACCTGTAATAAAAAGACAGGAGAGGTTGTTGGCAGCACGATGGCATTGGTTTAAGTGGGTGCTCACCATCTATCTCACAAAAGATGGGTGAGTGGGGACAAGATCTTGTCTGAGTGAGCTGTTCTGGGAGCCCATGAAGCAGGTAACTTTGAGGCATCAATCTGGAGGGAGCTGGACAGGGAGATAGATTGCACAAGATAAAACCATTGTTTTTTTAGCCCTGTGCCTATAAATTACAGATGGTTAAGCCCCACCCTCAGGGCAAAGGGCCAGCATGAGCCCTGACTCCCACCAGCCACCCAGTGAGAGGGAGCATTCTCCTAGAGTGGGAGGGATCCGGCAAAGGATGAAGAGGGGATTCCTTTTTGCAGGTTTCATTGCCTGGACCACCTTTGAGCTTTGGGGAACATACCAGCTAAATTGAGGTGGCACAGGACAGAGGAGAGAGGCAAATATGCTGAGGAAGCTTGATTTACCTAACCGCCCTGAGATAGAGAAACTTGGCCTAAGAGAGGGCAGAGCCAGTCAATAGACTAGTTCCATTCTGAAAACTATAAAAATTTCAACTCCCCTAAGGGAGCCCAAGAAGCACTTAATAAGTTTCCAAGAGTCTATTAGAGTCCCCTAGAAGAGTGTTGAGAATCATTTCTGTGCACTGAACACAGTCACCAGGGTCCCATTTGAATTTTAAAAGGGAGCTCATGCTTACCAGGAAAGGGGAGGGGGAATCTGCTCATACATCCTGTTGAATCTTGCTGCCCTAGGAGAGTTAAACTTTTCTGAAGGAAAGTGACTGATTACCTTTCTGAAGAGGTAACTGATGCAATGAGAAAGTTTAGCTCAGGGAAGGAGTTTCTGCCTTGAATATACAACGTCCCTAGTATGATTCCCAGCTCCTCTTAGGGTATTAATCCCATGGGATAACAAACATCCAGCCAATACTTTAGGACAAGGAAAACACAGACTTTGTTTTTGTACTAGCTTATTTTGGGTCCCTTATTTTTCCTGGAAAAAAAATGTATTTAAAAAAAATTAACATAGTTTACTTGCTAAAACCCATTTCAAAACCAGCAGAGAGAAGCCTGCAGGGTAATTGACTGATGAACACAGGCAGCCTGAGAAGCTCCACAAGGGCCTAAGAAGGAATACTTTTCTACCTTAGTTTTTGTTTCACTGCTTGCATGTATGTTCGCTTAGCTTTTATTGTTTCTTGTTTTTCTTCCCTATTCCCCCTCTTTTTAAATTAAGTTTTGCTAGCTTGTTTCTTCTTTGCTGTGTGCTGCTTCTTCCTTGGTTTAAAATTTTCGATGTACTACTGATTTTGTCTACCAATATTATTGCTATACCTTCCTTCATCTTTCTATCTTCTGCTTTCTGTTGTGGTTCTTACATTCCACCTTTCATTATTTTGTCCTCAGGTTTTTTGGTTTCTATTTCTATCTTGTTTATTTTGTTTTCTTTTTTTATTAACTTTTTAATTTTTGTCCGTTCTTTTCTCTTTCAATTGATCCCCATTATTCTAGTCTTTAAAATCATTCTACATATTTTTCTCTATTCGTTTTCCCATTCCATTGAAGGTACTACACTTTTTTTATTCCTACTGTTCTACATAGCTTTCATGAACAAAATATTCATTTTACTAAGTCATATACGGACCCTCTTCTAACTTTTATTATTATTACTACTATTGTTCTTTTTTATTTTCTTACCTATTCCACTTTCACTGGCCCTAATCTTTTCCTTCAAGGGAACATAGAAATTAGAGGAATTAGAGCAAGAAGAACAAAGTGTCAAAGAGAAAACTTAACACACACACAAAACCAGCTGTTAAATAAAACTCCAGACTAGAAAGAGATCCAAATCACCTGAATAAACCCATCAAGATAAAAAGATGACCAGAGGGCAACAAAAAATTGCAAACCATACTTAAAAAGAGGAACATATGGCCCAGTACAATGAATGGAGGAAAAACCAGGAAGAGATCCAGGATCAAAAATTTAATCAAAGTTGTCCAAACAAATATGATGGAACAACTTAATGAAGTGAAGGAAGAGATTAAGGATATTAAGAAGACACTGATAGGACATACTGAAGAAATTGTAAACATATATAAAAGATAAGAGATATGATGGTGATAAATCCAAGAAATAAAAAAGACACTAGAAGCGCATAACAGCATATTGGAAAAGGCAGAAAAAAGAATTAGTGATGTGGAAGACAGTGCATTGGAAATCAAACAGATATTGGAACAAATAGATAAAAAGATTGAAATTCCAGCAGGCACTTAAGGATTTGAACAACAACACAAAGTGCACAAACATAAGCATTATATGCATCCCAGTAGGAGAAGAGAACAGAAAGGGGAAAGAAGGAGTGTTGAAGGAAATAATGGCTGAAAATTTCCCAACCTTATTGAAGGAGATGGACTTACATGTCCAGGAAACACAGCACACCACAAATAGTATAAATCCCAACAGGCCTACTACAAGACATATATTTGTCAGACTGTTCAATGCTCCAGACAAAAAGAAAATCCTGAAGGCAGCAAGAGAAAAGAGAATCATCACAAAGAAGGGAAGCTCTATAAGATTAAGTGCTGATTTCTCATCTGAAACCATGGAGGCAAGAAGGCAGTGGTATGACATAGTCAAGGTGCTAAAAGAAAAAATTTCCAGCCAAGAATTCTCTATCCATCGAAGCTGGTATTCAAAAATGGTAAGGACTTCAAAATATTCACATAAACAGAAATTAAGAGAGTATGCCCATAAGAAAACTGCCTTTCCATAAATAATAATGGGAGCTCTGCAGGTTGAAAGGAAAAAATAGGAGAGAGAGAGTTGCAGGAATGTGTAAGAACAACTAAAAAGACAAAAAGAAAAATAAAAACAATACATGACATACATGAACCCAAAGAAAATATGGCTAATGTAAGTAATTCCTTGAGAGTAATAACACTGAATGTTAATGGATTAAACTCACCAGTCAAGAGAGACACAGATTGGCAGAAAGTTTAAGGAAATGTGACTCATCTACATGTGTCTACAAGAAACCCACATACACTCAGGGATTCAAGGAAATTGAAAGTGAATGGCTGGAAAACAATTTTACCAGGAAACCATAGCCAAAAAAGGGCAGAAGTAGTTATACCAATATTGGACAAATTACACTTTAAATGCAAAACTATTGTAAGAGACAAAGACAGACACTATATATTAGTAAAAGGGGTAATCCATCAAGAGGAAAGAACAATCATAAACATTTATGAACCTAACCAGGGGACCTCAAAATAAATGAGGCACACACTGGGAAAGCTAAATGGAGAAATAGATGCCTCTACAATTACAGTGGGGGACTTTAGTACACCAGTATCACCATTAGACAGAACATCTCAACAGAGATTCAATAAAGAAAAAAAGACTCTGAATAATACATTAGAGGATTTGGACCTAATAGACATATACAGAACACTACACCCAAATACAGCAAGATATACATTCTTCTCGAGGGCACATGGATCATTTTCCAAGTCAAACCATATGTTAGGCCACAGAAAAAATCTCAGTGAATTCAGAAAGATTGAGAATATAAAAAGGAATTTTTCTGACCAAAATGGAATGAAGGTGGAAATTAGTAAAGGCCAGAGAATGAGATGAGGCACAAAGATATGAAAGTTAAACAGCACTTTCTTAGACAACAATGGTTCAAGGAGGAAATCTCAAAAGAAATAAGTAACCACTTTGAAATGAATGAAAAATACAACACAACATATCAAAACCTATGGGATTCAGCAAAAGCTGTATTGAGAGGGAAATTCATAGCCATAAATGTATACATGAAAAAAAGAAGAAAAGCAAAATTAAAGACCTAACTGTCCACCTGGAGGAATTGGAAAAACAACAATAAACTAACCCCAAAGGAAGTAGAAAGAAGGAAATACAAAGATTAGAGTAGAACTAAATGAAATAGAAAATAAGAATACACTTGAAAAAATAAAACCTAAAGCTGGTTCTTTGAGAAGATTAATAAAATTGACAATCCCTTAGCCAGACTAACAAAGAAAAAAGAGAGCCTATGCAATTACAGAAAATAAGAAATGATGAAGGGGATATCACCACTGACCTTTCAGAAATAACGATGATCATAAGAGGATACTTTGAAAAATTATATGCCAACAGGAAGGATAATTTAAAGGAAATGGACAAATTCCTAAAAACTTACAAGCAGCCTATATTGATGAAAGAAGAAACTGATGAAATCAACAATCCAATTACAAGTAAAGAGATAGACTCAGTCATCTAAAACCTCCCAACTAAGAAGAGCCCTGGACAAGATGGCTTCACAGCTGAATTCTACCAAGCATTCCAGAAAGAACTAACACCATTCTTGCTTAAGGTATTCCAGAAAATAGAAGAAGCAACATTTCCTAACGCCTTCTATAATGCCAACATTAACCTAATACCAAAGCCAAACAAAGATGCCACAAGAAAGGAAAATTATTGACCCATCCTTCTAATGAACCTAGATGCTAAAATCCTCAATAAAATACTTGCTAATCGCATTCAACAACATATCAAATGAATTATACATCATGACCAAATGGGTTTCATCCCAGCTGTGCAAGGATTTTTCAACACAAGAAAATCAGTCAATGTAATACACCACATAAACAGATTGAAAGAAAAAAAATCACATGATCATCTCTATAGACACAGAAAAAGCTTTTGACAAACTACAGTACAATTCCCTGATAAAAACACTGCAAAAGATAAGAATAGAAGGAAACTTTCTAAACATGATAAAGGGTATATAATAAAAATACACAGCTAACATCATCTTCAATGATGAAATTTTAAAAGCTGTCCCTCTAAGATCAGGAATAAGACAAGGATGCCCAAAATCACTATTCCTATTTAACATTGTCTTAGAAATACTTGCTCAAGTTCTGAGGCAAGGAAAAGATATAAAAGGCATCCAAATTGGAAAGAAGTAAAAATTTCACTCTTTGCAGATGACATGATACTATACAAATAAAGCCCTTAGAAATCTACAGCAAAGCTGTTAGAACTTATAAATAAGTTCATTAAAGTTGCAGGTTATAAGTTCAATGCTCATAAATCAGTAGCATTTCTGTAAACCAATAATGAGTAATTTGAGGCAGAAATAAAAAAAATACCATTTGCAATAGTAACAGAAAGAATCAAATACTTAGGAATAAATTTAACTAAAGATGTAAAGAACTTATACACAGAAAAGTACACAACACTGTTAAAGGAAGTCAAAGAAGACTAAAATAAATGGAAGAATATTCCTGTTCATAGATAGGAAGACTAAGCATCATTTAGATGTCTATCCTGCCCAAAATAATCTACAGATTTAATGCAATCCCAATAAAAATTAACACTATATTTTTTAATGAATTGGAAAAACTAACTACAAAACATATTTGGAAGGGTAAGAAGCCCTGAATCGCTAAAGATATATTGGGAAAAAAAATGAAATTGGAGATATCACATTACCTGACTTTAAAGCATACTACCAACCTACAGTGCTCAAAGGAGCATGGTTTTGGCACAGGGATAGACATGCTGATCAATGGAACAGAAATTTTAATTCTGATACATTTCCTTGCATATACAGTCATCTGATATTTGACAAGGCCACCAAGCCCACTTGGTTAGGAGTGGATGGTCTCTTCAATAAATGGTGCTTGGAGAACTGGATATCCAAATCCAAAAGAATGAGAGAGGAATACCATCTCACAACTTATACAAAAATGAACTCAATATGGATCAAATATTTAAATATAAAAGCCAAAACCATAAAGGCCTTGGAAAATAATGTAGGGAAACTTCTATAGGACCATATAATAGGAAATGGTTTCATGAACTTCACACCCAAAGCACAAGCAGCGAAAGAAAAAATAGATAAATGAGATCTCCTCAAATTTAAAAAGTTTTCCACCTAAAAGGATATTATCAAGAAATTTAAAAGGCAGCCTACACAATGGGAGAAAATATTTGGCAACCATACATCCAATAGTAGCCTAATATCCTGCATATATAAAGAAATCCTACACCACAAATATAAAAAGAAAACCCATTTTAAAAATGGACAAGCACCCTGAAAAGACATCTCTCCAAGGAAGAGATATGAATGTCTAAAAAGCACATGAAAACATGCTCAACATCACTAGCTATTAGGGAAATGCAAATCAAAACTACAATGAGATACCAGCTTACGCCCATTAGAATGGCAGCTATTAAATAAACAGCAGACTATAAATGTTGGAGAGGATGTGGAGGAATGGGAACCCTCCTCCTCTGCTTGTGAGAATGTAAAAAGGTACAGCCATTTTGGAGGACAGTTTGGCGATTCCTCATAAAAGTAAATATAGAACTTCCATATGATCCAGCAATTCCACTTCTGGGTATATACCCAAAAAAATTGAAAACAAAATCACAAACAGATATAGGCACACAATTTTCAAATAGCATTATTCACTATTGTCAAAAGTTGGAATTAACCCAGGGGCCCATCACCAGATGAATGGATACACAAAATATGGTACATACTTACAATGGAATATTACTCAGCTATAAGAACGAATAAAGTGCAAAAACACGGATAACATGAATGAATCTTGAGGACCTTATGTTGAGGGATGCAAGCTAGGCATTGAAGGATGAACATAATATGACCCCACTGATATGAATTAAGGAAATTGAGCAGTTTCAGATACCTACTGTCTGGAAGATAGGTTTACAAGAAATAGAAAGGGAGAAGAAGCTTGTACACAAACAGCTATATGGATGTAATCTATGGTAAGGTGAAAGAGGGTAGTTGCATATTGAAGGGATATGACAGGAGGGTAATGATATTATTGGGTTGGTTCATGCAGGGTTGACAGTTGGGTAGGTTGCAAAGGGTGGTTTGGAAGGTCCAGGGTATTGGGAGTAGGGTTAGTAGAGGGACCAGTTGAACATTGGAGATTTGCAGGTATGTGGTTGAAAGTACAATGGTTGGAATTCTATTATAGTAATATGACAGGAAGGGTTACCAGTTTAGGTTGTTGGATGGGGGGTGCATTTGGGACAGGGCACATCTGGAGCAGGCTTCTAGAGAGTGTGTGAGTGAACATTCTGTCATAATGTGTTGTATCAGTGGGTGGAGACCCACATAATGAGCGAGAATGAGATGGACTCTAATCCTCAGGAGGCCCAATTTGTTAATAAATAGACAGGCATGAGACTCTTGAAAGTATGGACAGTTCCTAATAGGGGAGGATAAATCAGTGTGTCAAGACCTTAGTCTTGTTGCATGTAGCTATGAATCTTATCATCCAAGGAGTGAAGCCAGGGGGTCGCCATGGGCCCCAGGAGGAGGGGGAGGGAGGAATAGAATAGAACAAACAGGGGGTATTTAGTGGGCAGTGGAAGTGTTCTGCATGATCTTACAGTGATGGACACAGGACATGGTAAATATCATCAAAATTTATAAAAGTGTATAGTCTAAAATGTAAACCATAGTGTAAACCATTGACCATGATTTGTAGCTATATTTCACTATTTGTATAACAGTTATAACAAAGGTATCATCTACATATTAAAAGGTATTAATATGGGGGAGAGGAAAGGGGGAAGATGTTTGGTATATGAGAGTCTCCTTTATTTTGTGTGCAAAGTTGCTGTCACCTGAATCTTCTTTGAAAAGGAAATGAAAAATAGTGACACACTGAGGAATGAGTGGAGGAAGGTGCCATGATAGGACAGGACACCAAAAATTGTGTTGATGAAAGGCTAAATGCCAAAAGAAATTTTTTAAACATTTTTCATTTTTTTAATACCCTAATTTTTAAATTTTATTTTATTTTTAGTTTCAATATATTTTTATGTATTGTATCTCTTATATTTAAACTTATCATTATTGTTTCATTTTCCTATTAATTAAATTCAACTATTGTAATAACTTCATTTTTGAAGACACTTTGGATCACTGAATGGTTCCAACTGGGGTGGGGGAGGATCGTTGGTGTTGGGTGTAAGTAATGGGGAATGCGTGGGAGAAAGTTCACCTGAGCATATATATAACGTATGTAAAAACGTTCAGATGTTCACAGGACATTGTCACAGTGGGTGGAGACTCACACGATAACTGACAGAATACTGAATTCCCATCCTGGAGGGATCTGCCACATTCTGTAAGTGAGCAGCAACAGTCCCCCATGTGCAGGGGCAGTGACTGGCAAAAAAGGATGATCCACTGATGCGCCCTTGATATTGATTACTAGCCTTATGAGCCATTGTTCTTGAAATTGAAACTTAGCCTATTGTTACGGGTGCCTGAGGGTTGCCTCCTGAGAGCATCCTTTTTGCTCATATGTGGCCTTTCTCTATGCTAAACTCAGGATATGAATGCACTACCTTCCCCACAGCATAGGACATGATTCCTGGGGATGAGCCTCCCTGGCACTGAAGGATTGCTACCAAGCACCAACTAACAATGCAACAGTAAAAAGACCTCAAATAAAAAGGGGGAAAGGTAAAGACAAATGAGCTTATATGGTTAAGAGACTTCAAAGTGTTTCAGGATGTCATCCCAGAGGTAACACTTATGCACACCTCAGCAGGATCTCATAGACTGCCAAAGTGGATACTACCACAAATAGTGCAGCTGGTGATGGCTCTTGGGACACCTTGGTCCTATGGTCAGATTAGATAACTCCAGAGTTTGGTGCCTTGCCAGTGGGCCCTACCCTAGAGTTTGTCCTTGCGAGAGTGATGGAGATGGACTCAATTATGTCTTCCCTGCACATGGCTCATCTGTTTCTCCTATTTAAACCTATGCTTGGTGCTGGAGTTTGTAGGTGTATGTCCAGAGACTCAATTCTTTCGGCTCTCCATGTGCCAGTTGGGCCCTGAACTTCAGTGGATTTGAAAAACCTATTCTATAGCTCATTGGATTCACTCAGGACAACTGGTGGGGAGATGATGTTGGACAATGACCATCCCAGTGAATGGAGAGAGTCTGCAGCATCAGGCAGGATAGTCCCATCCATCTTCCCCATGGGATATAAACCCTCTCTCAATTGGAGGTGGAATGGATGTCACCATCCCAGAATCCACAGGATTGGGAGAAGAGCTATGGACTAGAATTGGCTAGCTGGCATTCTACTATAGACAAATTGTGATTATAGCAATGTAAGAAATTATAACATTGATCTGGAGACAGTGGCCACAGGAGGCTCTGGGGGCAGGGAGAGGGAAACACACTTGTAATACGGGGGCTTTTTCGGGACTTGGGAATTGTCCTGGGTTACATTGCAATGACAGGTATAGGCCAGTTTTATATCTTCACATAACATGCAGAACTGTGTGGGAAAGAGTGTAGACTACAATGTGAACTATGGTCCATGCTTAATGGCAATGCCCCAGGATATGTTTTTCATTTGCAATGTATGTGCTGCACTAATGAAGGATATTCATATGGGAGGGTGTGGGAGGTGTGGGGAGTGGGGCATATGGGAATCCCCATAGCATTTGTGTAACATTTATGTAATCTAAGTATCTTTATAAAAAATAAAGAAAAATAAAAAAGAACCAGGACAGAGTTAAGCTTCACTGTTTGGAGAATGATTTTTCAAATATTGATGTATATGCCATTAAGTGAATAAAATGTTCTTTGGTGACATAAAAAAACAAAAAATAAAAATAAAAGACAGGAGAGAGGGGCCTGGAGTACAGTATAGAAGAAAGAATAGAGAGAGGATAACCAAAATAGTAAAAAAAAAGAAAAAGACAAAATTATGATATGACATATGAAAACCAAAGAATAAAATGGTGGAAGTAAATAATGTATTTACAGTAACATCATAGAATGTGAATGGATTAAACTTCTCAATCAAAAGATACAGGCTGACGGAATGAATAAAAAACATGAGCCATCCATTTGCTGTTTACAAGAAACTCACCTTTGACCTAGGCACACTTACCACCTGAAAGTGAAAGGTTGGAAAAAGATACTCTGTGCCAATAGTAAACCCCCAAAAAGAGCAAAGGTAGCTATACTAATATCAGACAATTACAGTCTTTAAATGCAAAAAAGTTCTAACGATACAGAAGACAATTATATATTAATAAAAGAGACAATCCATCAGGAAGATGTAACAGTCATAAATATCTATGCATCCAGCCAAAGTGCCCCAAAATACATTAGAGGAACTCTGGCAAAACTGAAGGGATAAATAGACATTTCTACAATAATTGGATAATAGTTGGTTAATAATCAGAATAAGGGATGGAATATAGGGTGAAATATGTCTTTTGCTACATGACAGTTTGCTCTAGGTGCAGCAGACAGTAACATAACAATCTTATCCAGCTCAGAAGCTTTGGAAAGAATTAAGCTACTAAGCTACTTGTTCATCTAAAGCTATGGGGAGGCTGCAAGACTGAACTCCTGCATTGTTATTAAATTAATGATGGACAGGACAAATGTCTTTATGAAAGCCTTGAATGTGTGTTTACCTTAATCTTTTAAAGGGTTTAGCATTTAAAAGGGATCTCATATTTGCTGCTTAATTAATACATTCTGAAGAAAATACATTGAAGCATAGATTGAGTAAACGTTTCACCATATGCTGCTTCTGGGTCATAGCAAAGTCAGGACTAGGTCCATATATTCCATAGTATATTTAGAATGTTAAAAATTGAGTAAGCAACTAATTAAAAGAAAAGAGAATAAAATGGCCAATGTGTGATCCTTCTGGAAGGTTTTCTTCACAGTATCACTTTTAGGAAACTTTGAGAATCATGTAAAATCAAACTTATTCATAGAACTAATCTGGAAAAAGCCTATCACCATGTACTCTTCACGGGTCCATAGTCATGTCTTAAGTAGAACTTAAGTAGAACTATTAACAATGATAGAGAAATTCCTGTGGTAGATCTGTGGGACATAAAATGTTTCTGCTCAACCCTGGTAAATGTTCAGTGAGATGACCCAGTAAAATTTCCTGAATTTATAACCCTAATCCTTCTACTTGTGATCTCATCCTCAACCTTTTCATAAATTTATCTCAAATTTCTAACCCCTCATGAATTGTAACTGCCATAGTCACATATGGTTCTACCCTCATTAATAGCTGCAATGTGATTAAGGGGCATTTATAAATGTGGCAACTTGTCATCAACTCCACCTCAGTATTGTAATTCCAAAAACGGAAACACTCTGCAATATCCTCATTATTAACTTGTCCATTTTTCCCCACCGTCTCCAAGTAGGAAGCTTCAAATATTTCATTTATATTACCAAAATAAATATATACTTTTAAAATTGATATTCTTCTGGTAAATTTTATGCAAAATTTACTATTACTAGCAAGCATTTTGCCATGGCAAGTCAGAACCTACCCCATGTCCTCTCCTGTTGTTGAGCCCCCAAGTATCTGGCTTTATTTTCCATACACATGTATTTCCATGATGAACATATATCCATTCATTATGAATCATTAAAGTCCTCACAGTAAACATTCATGAGCATACTCAAAGAAAGCAATAGGATTATCCAGACATTTTCCACAGGTGCATGGCAGAATACAAAGAAAGTAATTAATTCTGCACATACATATCACTTAACTTGAACTTGTTTAGTAATAACATTTTTCCAAATATATCAAATATCCTCATTACTCATTATGAATATCATATGTGAGTGAACATAGAAAAGCTTGAAATGAATTCTAAAAACACTGTTTTTAAAGAGAGATAAATATTGGGTGAGTGGTTGCAATATTTCCATAACTTCTCACTTTACAACTAATAGCTTTAAGAAAGGGAAATGAAAAAGAAATCTCTCTCTAAATAGGAAGAGCCTTAAAACTATAGAACTCCTACAAGACTGTATCACCTGTTCTATAGATCATGTGCCTGATACATTGAAATTTTATAAAAAATCCTTGGACACAGAGAGCAAAACCCTCTTTGCTAAGCATCATCCTATGTATCACTTACCTTGGAAAAATAAGAT
>JAQZBX010072312.1:0-15092 GCA_029593785.1 Cabassous unicinctus | reverse complement strand
TATATGTGTGTGTATCTGTCTGTGTGAGTGTATGAATTCTTCACTAAAATCTTTTCTGGTTGAAGCCTGACTGATATAGATATTGGTACTGAGGGTAGTTCCAGAAAACAGACTATTAAGGATGTATTCTCTGAATTGGTTCTGGGTTTTCTGGAATATATTCTTTTAATCTGCTTAGGTTTAAAGGCTTTCATGACCCTGATTCCAGCACTAAAGTAAGTGCTGGTTGTGTTGATAGAAAGTGGCAAAAGTGTTACACAAAGTTTCATCTTTAGTATCCTGTGTCAAAGGCCAGTAAAAATAAGGCCCTGGATGACCAAGTATATGCAACATTTTAGTCCAAATTGGGGGTATAATGGAGTTGGACAGTTGTTTCTAAATCTTTTAGAAAGCTTGGAGAAAGAAAATGATGGGCTTAGGGCCTTTCTTTTACCATTTCAAGTGCCAAAGAATGGACATAAAAGTTTCTAGGATTGCACTGAAAGAAACAATTATCACTTATAGCCGCAGGACAGAAATTTGAGGAAATGAAATCAAAGTTCGATCCAGCAAGTAGCTGAATTGCAACTCAAATTGAATTCCAACCTCAAAGGGTCATCTGGACGAGGTTAAGAATCTTAGTGGCCAGCAAAAACGTTGGAGACCCACAGAACTTGAGGCGAGGAAAGAAAAACAGACATGCTCAACAGAGGGTAAGACCCCAGGGGCCCCAAGAAGGCCATTGGGTCCCCAGCAATGTGCTTACTGTAAAGAAGAGGGACCCTGGAAGTGGGAATGCTCAAGTCTCACCAGGAAGGGAGGGGCTAGGACATCTCACCCTGGGGCCCAACTCCCACAGTAAACAGGGGATGAAGACAAAGACCTAGAGTGATGGGGCCTGGAGGCAACTTCCACTGCCAAGAAAACCTTGGATCTCATTCCAAGTGGGTAAAAGATCAGTTGACTTCTTGGTAGACACTGGAGCCACTTATTCAATCTTAGACCAGAGACTAGAAAATGATGATTCAGCCCTTATTATTGGTGTTTTGAGAACTAAAAGCCTTAAACCAATCTTAAGACCACTGCAATGTCAATTTGGGAAGACTCAACTAACATAAATTCCTCTACATGCCTGAATGCCCATTCCCCTCCTTGGCCAAGACTTACTCTCCAAATTGCAAGCTTTGCTTCCATTTTCACTTAATGAAGTGAACATATAGGTCCCAGCTGGCCATGCCTGCACCCTCTAAACAACCCTGTTAAGCCTGGCTAAAAATACCAAGAATGTTGGAGTGTCCAGAAAATAAATAAAGCATCAAGTACCAGCCAAGGTATGGGCTATTGGGGGACCCCCAAGATGGGCAGTTAGAGCATGGGAAGTCAAGCAATTGCAAGCTAATGGACTCTTTGTAACATGCCAGCCTCTCCAGACCAGTGACCCAGAAGAAAGGAACATCTAATCAACAGTATCTACAAAGCATGGATCTCACTTTTCACCAGAAAAACACTAATGCCTCCATTTGCCAGCAGGAAGCAGTTAAGAGCGGTCTTCTACCCTTTCCCCAAGATTGGTGAATGATCCTATTCCAGGGGAGGATTGAACCACAGCAATTTAAATCCAGCCCCACCTTGGGTTCTCCTAACACCAGGGTCTTGATTGAGGCAGTTGTCTCCTCCATAACCTAATGTTAAAAGGGTTTTAGTTGCTTAGTTGCTAAACAAAAGTGCCCAGTTTGTTTTGAAGCAAAAATGAAGCCTGAAACTGTAACTGAGAGTAAGAATTTACAAATAATTATGATTACTGGAACACTATATAAATGCTTTTTCTTACTTTTCCAGTATATTAAAAATAACCAAAAGTTAATACCTGAAATTACCAAAACTCACTAAACTGACCTTACCTTTGTTTATGGTTATTTAAAAACTAAGCTCAACTTTGTATATACTTAAATATTGTGAGGGCAATTCTAGACTGAACTTACACTTGCTTATGGTTATTTCAAAACTAGCTTCACCCTTGTGTATACTTGCCATTGTGATGGCAACCACTTTGCCTTCCCCTGTTTGAATCCATAAAAACTCCTGCTCCCTGGTTCGGGGAAGGCAGGTTTGAGACACCATTGTCTCCTGTCCTTCCGCCGGCATTAACAAACCTGCTTTCTCCATTACCAAAAAAAAAAAAAACTTAGTCGGAAGGAATGTGATACTGAAAAGTGGAATGAGAAGATATAGACAGATTCCAATGAGGCTGCATGCTTTGAAATTATTCTGAGAATTTTCTTCGCAGGTGAAGCATCCCTTCCACTCCAGCCAGAGGAGCTTGTTTATACGTTGCCTGAAAACCTGAATGGTGTCACCTGAGATATTTTCCATGGCACTGATATTCCTCCTCACGAGCTATCATCACCACATCTCATTGCTTCTTAACCTATACCTAGACTCAAGTTCCCACAAGCCCAAAGAACTGAGTTAAAAAGGATGACCAGCGAGAAGTTACAATATTCACAAAAACAACTGCCAAAATGTTCCAAAGTCTGATTCAGTGAGTGGCTGAATTACAAAATAAGTAAAATTCCAACCTCAAAGAGTCTCCTGGTCAATGACAGAACTCTGGTTAGGAAGGAATGGGATACAGCACGCGAACTGTGAGGAGGAGTAATATTTACCAAAGAACTGCATGATTTCTAATATGTATAGACAGTAACTTGGAGAATATGTGTGAGAATGATTGGCTCTAAAGGCTACAGTATGAAGATGGAAGCAATATAATGTTGCATCTGCTTAAGATTATTGCTGTAAAAGCTTGTGTGTAGACTTAACTTTGCATTTCTCTTGATATATATACCTGGAGGAGTAATTGCTGGGTCATATGGTACCAATATGTTTACTTCATTAAGAAACTGGCAGACTGTATTCAAAGAGGTTGTATTGTTCTGCATTCCCAGCAGCAATGTATAAGGGATCCAATTTCTCCACATATTTACCATCACTGTCTCTTTAATTAAACCTATCCTAATCAGTAAAAAATGGTACCTCATACCAGTGTTTGATTGAATAATCAGAAGGTGAAGGCTTGAAGGGGCACAAAAAGAATCTGCCAGCAAAATGAGCCAAAAATGGAGAGCTGTCACAGTAGAGCACACTGCACACTGGCACAGCCTTGAAAGACAATTGTGATGAGAAGTCCTTCTAAAGGGAAGAACTATGAGCAGTGCACCTGTTTGTTCATTCCGCCATAAATATAGATGGCCAGAGGTGTGAGTGCATGTCCATGCACAGGCTGTGCCAATTGATTGGATGAAAGGCCAGGTTCATAGAAGAAGCATGAGTGAAAATTTATGTCAAGAAGGTATGGGGAAGAGGTCTGTGGATAGACTTATCCAAATGGGCATATGAGGGGCATATATTTGTGTCTCATGAGAATGTTCACCAAAGGGTATCCTCATCAGAGAGGTATAAATAAATAGATAGGGTACCCACTCTCTAGGTAGTAATCAGCCCATTTCCCCAGCCTCTCCTGTCATAACTGAATGTGTTAAAGAAAAAAGTGACCATGGTGTAAGTGGTGGCAGGGATGAAGCTTACACATGGGCTCAGCATCATGGATTTCCACTCATGCAAACTGATCTCACTACAGTCACTGATGACTGTGCAATCTACCAGCAGCAGAGACCAACACTGGCATAATATGGCACCATTCTCCAGAGTAATCAACCAGCAACAAGGTGGTCAGGTGTTTATAGTGGACCACATCCATCATGGAAGGCACAGCACTTTGTCCTTACTCAAACAGACAATATTGACATGGATTTTCCTTACCTACACGTTTTGTTTTGAGTAAACTAATATTTGGGAACTTAGAAATTGACTTATCCACCACCATGGTATTCCATGCAGCATCACTTCAATACAAGGAACTTGTTCAGAGGATATGAAATGCAGCAATGGGCCCCTGCTCATAGAATTCACTGGTTCTCATACCTTCCAAGGGTTGCTATAACAAAGTACCACAAACTAGGTGGCTGAAAGCAACAGAAATCGATCATTTCACATTTCTGGAGGCTAGAGGTCTGAAGTTTAATGTAGACTAGGCCATGTTTCTTCTGAAACCTGTACAGCAGATCAGTCCTTGCTTCTTTCTACCTTCTGTCTTTGAATGGCCTACTTCTCCAGTGTCTCCCTCTTCTTCTCTTCTTAAAAGGACATCAGTCTTTTTGGAATAGGGTTTACCCAAATGCAGTTTGGCCTCATCTTAATTGATCACAATTTCAAAGAGCCTACTTGCAAATAAGGTCATATACATGGGATGGGGGCATAGGACTTCAACATTACTTTGGGGGGCAGACCATCCATCACTGTATAAAACTTGTCTTACTATATTTCCCTTTATCATGAAATAGCTGCATCAGTGGAACAATGCAAGGACCTTTGAAGACTCAGGGTTCTAGCTTAATGCCAATAACTTTGGGGACTACAGAATTAACTCTGTCCCAGGATTCAATATGTGGTGTTATTTCTCCCATAGCCAGGACACATATCACCAGTAATCAAAGGGTGACAACGAGAATGCATTCTTTCATTATTACCCCTAGTAATTCAGTAACAAGAATTTTGCTTCCCATCCCCGTGACTTTATACTCTGCTGTAGTAGATGCCTTATGTACAGAGAGACAAGCTTTCAACAGGGAACACAAGAATGATTAAATGAACAGGCAACAAAAGAGGGTTACTATACTGGCTGGAGTGACTGATCCTGAATATGAAAGGGAAATTAAGTTTCTAGTACACAAGGTGCTAAAGATTGTAGGTCCGAAAAGTCTAGAGTACTAAGACTAAGAAGTATTCCTATGTATTGTAATTAAAGTCAATGGAAAATTTCAACACTCCATAGAGGCAGGGGGTATAATGGCTCAGACCCTTAAGGAATGAAGTTTTGAGTCCTCACACTAGGCACAAACCACGGACAAACGCTATGTGGAATGCATAGTGAAATATGGCAGTTATAAGCTACAGCTACCACATGTGATGAAGTGCACTAAACAAGTGGTAATATTTAGCCTGAGGAGTTAAAATCTCTCACCTCAGAAGGGAAAATGAGCAAACAAACAACTAAGTATACATTCAATGGAAAATCTTAGGGCAAGAGCCCAGCTTTTACTGGCAGACAATCATAAAATTAAAATGCTTCACTGCTTTTCCTTAGCTTCTGGAAGGCCATTCCATTGACTGACATTTTAGGAAGCTTCAACAATGACTGATTCCATTGTAGACAACAAAAAACTTGTTCTTCTATCTCACTGGTATTTGTGATAACACAGTTATTTGTTTTTCATGTCATTATGTTTGTTGCGAAGGTGGTGGGTATCTATTTTTTCTAGTACCTTCTCAAGGTCCTGAATTAAGACTTGTCTTTTAAATCTGAAAATAAAGAGACATTTCATTAACCAAAAGATATCTAAACAGCTATGGTTTGGAAGACACTCTGGGGATTACAAAAGGTTGCCATATGCTTGGGAATATAAAATACATCCTCATGGCAATATATACTCCAGGAAATATCGAGAATGTGAATTGAGAGCCCAAGCTCACCTAAGCGTATGATGAGCCTGGACAAATTGTTGAGAAACACATACCAAATTAAATACCTGTGGAGACAACATCAGCTATGATTTAGGGTCAGGGTTTGAGATACGAAAGCAGGGCCTCTTCTCCCCACCACCACCACCATCCTCTACAGGGTGATAATGCTTAACAGAAAATTAAAGATTTCCTCTTTACATCTACCTGGCAGCTTCCTTGATAGTAAATTCAACAAATTGCTTCTTGACTTCTGGAGGTCCTTGCACTTCTTCAAGCAAAATGAAGATTCTTTCAAACTCTGAAAATATTAAAAAACAAACAAACTCGGGTACTTCTAAAATATGAAGAGGAAATAGAACTCAATGTATCCACTTCCTCAGCAACCGTTTTTCATGACTAGAAAAATGAAACTCTATTACCTATAGTTTGTGTTTTAAATAATTAAATCAAGAAACTGACACATAGCTTAAGGAAAATATTATGAAAACTGACTAAATGAAAAAGAAAGAAAAAGAGTGTATAGGGAAATTTTGGTCAAAGTAAAAAGGAGATATCTTCAATTATGTGAAAATCCAATTTTACCAAAGATGCATCTCAAGTAGTTCTTAATCATTAAATTGGACTGAGATCCCATCCTTTTATTGATAGATGTTCTTTTAATACTTACTTCGTCCAAACTTTCGAACTTCCTTCATTAATTGATATTTTATATCATCATTGATTTTCTTTGCCATTGCAGGACTTATAGGCAATGCATTTGGCATGGATTGTGTAGAAGACATTGCTATGACTTTTGTGTCATTCAAAGAGACATTGCAGTTTACGGCTCCTCCTGAACGTGCATTATTACCAATTTTGTAATTCACTCCATATTTCTTGAAAAATGTTACATCATTAGACAAAGAATCCAGCTTTTTGGGTGAAATACCATCTCCTGCCATGTTAATAAGTTCTGGAGGAACATATTTTGACAAGAAGCCTTTAGTTGGTGTTTGACCATTTTCCATCTTCTCCTGAGCATCTTGAATGAGAGTACCATCTGGAAAGCAAGTAAAGAGGTTGAGCTATGAGGTCGGTGCATTTCATCTTCCTCACAAGTACATCCCCAGGCTCATCAGTTTTGAAGAAATGATTTCATAAAAAATAGGAGGTACTAAGTAGAAATCTCAGACCCCTAAAATTGAGCTCAGAAATAACAGTAAAATGAAACTAGCGTCTTACATTATTGACAGTATGAATAAATCTGGAAAATGTGAAATAAGACAGCATAACTAATAATCAAGCATTTACAGATCCTTGTTACTCATGATTTCGTGTTGTTGTATTGCCCCTTACAAGTGACAAAGCTCCAAAATCACATGATGTCACATGAGTTACTTTTTACTCCAAGTCTAACACTGCTACATCTCCTATTCAACCTCCTCTGTACCACACATTATGCCAGGAAAAGGGATCAGCATTGAAAGATACAGAAAGAAATTTTCCCTATCCTTATGGACCTCACAAACTCTTCGGAAATTCAAAGTGTAAAGTTCACCTTAAGCAAAAAAATAATTGTATTTTGAGTTCACCATACCAAGGAACCTAGAAAGAAGCAGAAAGTGGATTGGTTAGGAGAAGGAGCTTCAATATACAATGAATATAGATATGACCTTTCTGAGTAGGGGTCTTCTGAGAAATGCCCTGGAAGAGAAGAATCAACCATGTGAAGATCCAGAGGAAGTGTTCCAGGCTGAAATAAGGACAAATCCAGAAGCCATGATGAGGAAGGAACTTGGAACTAAAGAGTAAAGGACTAAGGGCAGAGAAAGCAAGGAAGAGACTGAATGCAGGTATTTTAGGAGAGGATGGCAGGAGCTAGGTATGCAGCACCTTGTAGACAATAGTCAACAGGGAATTCTGATTCTATTCTGAGTGCAGATGAATGTTCATGGGGATTTTCAAGACAATCATGACCTAATACAAGTTACGTGCTGTCATGATCACTGTGGTTTCAGGGTTAAAGAAAATGACTTAGATGGCAGCCAAATGGGAAACAAGGAGATTAGTTAAAGAGTTTTAGTAGTAGGTGAGTGACAGATCATAGCAGCATGGTCACGAGAAATGTAGAGAAAGAGTAGATTTAAGGATTTATATCAGACATCAAGTTGCCTGGACATGCTAATGCCCTGCATGTGTGCAAAGAATAAAAGAGAATTACAGGTGATACTCAGGTTTACCAAGGAAACACTGAGTAAATGTTAGAACCAGGTGTCTATAGGAAGTGGCATGTAACTGCTCACAAGAACAGATTGCCTCAGGGATGAGCCTCCCTGGCACCGAGGGATTACTACCAAGCACGAGCTAGCAATGCAACTGGAAAAAGACCTTGACCAAAAGGGGGGAAAGGTAAAGATAAATGAGTTTATATGGCTAAGTGACTTCAAAGTGAGTCGGGAGGTCATTCCAGAGGTTACGCTTATGGGCGTCTCAGCAGGATCTCCTTGACTCTCAAATTAGACACTACCCCAAAGAGTGGGGCTCCTGAAGGCTCTGGAGACACCCAGGCACTATGGTCAGGGCAGATAGCTCATGAGTTTGGTGCCTTGCCAGTGGGCCCTACTTTGGGGTTTGTTCTCCCCAGTGTGACAGAATTGGACTCATTGTGGTTTCCCTACACATGGTTCTTCGGTCCCTTCTATTTGAACCTATAGCTGGTGCAGGAGTTGGTAGGTGTATGTCCAAGAGACTTGAATCTTTGGGCTGTCTATGTGCCAGTTGGGCCCTGAGCCTCAACGGAGTTGCAGCACCTACTCTTCACTTCATTGGAGTTACCCAGGACAAGTAGCAAGGAGGTGAGGATAGACAACCACCATACCAAGGAACCTAGAGAGTCTACAACTGTAAGCAAGAGAGTCTTGTCCATCAGCTATGGGACTGAAGCCCCCTCTCAATTAGAGGTGGAGTGGGCATCACCATCCCAGAATCCTCAGGATTGGGGAATGAATGATGGACTAGAGTATACTTACTCGTATTCTACTATAGACTTATTGTGATTCTAGCAATGAAAGAACTTTTATCATTGATTTGGAGGCAGTGGCCAATGGAGGTTCTGAGGGAAGGGAGAGGGGGCATTTTTGAGACTTGGGAATTTTCCTGAATGACATTGCAATGACAGATACAAGCCATTATATATCTTGTCATAACTTACAAAATTGTGCGGGAGAGAGTGTAAACTATAATGTAAAATATAATCCACGCTTAGTGGCAATGCTACAAAATGTGTTCATCAATTGTAACAAATGTACCACACTAACGAAGGATGCTGTTAATGTGGGAAAATGTGGGAGGGGTAGGGAGCGGGGTATATGGGAATCCCCTATATATTTTTTATGTAACATTTATGTAATCTATGTATATTTTACAAAAATTAAAAAGTATATTGGTCTAGCATTTGTCTTTGGGGATCAGTAATATTTAGAGTTGAGGAGAATAGGAAACATCAGAAAATGGGAATGAAAAGGAGTCGCCATAAGTGGGGAAGAAATCCCAGAGAGTGTATCTTAGGGGAACCCAAGAAGGTTTCCATGGAGGAGAGAGTGAAAAACTCTGTCCTACACTGCAGTAAGTTAATAGAAACATGGGGTAAACAGTTTGACCTTAACCAGAACCATTTCAGTAAGTGGAAGAGATAGATACCTTGGTTAGAGTATGAATGGGAGATGAGGACAGGCAGATAGTGAGTGCATACCCATCATGTTGGTGAGTGCACCTCTCCTATAGCCTTAGCAAGCTGCTTCACCCATCTAACTCTGGCAGCCACTCCAAATGGTTACAACTTATTAGAACCTGTCTTTTCTACTTGCAAACATGCTCGTATTTCTCCATCCCTCAAACACATAAATACCATCTTCCACTGAATTGGATGAGCCCCAAGGACAGGGTTCTCCTTGTCCTTCCTGTTTCTTTAACATCAGGGCCATATTCTGCCTTCTTGCAGATAATATAGGACTTTGGCTTCCTCCAGGACGTCTCACTTTGCTTGGAAGCCCTGTTGCAAACTTATCTGCTTCATTCTTCATATTGTGCTGAAAAATATTAAAGAACATTTTCCATTAATGACAAAATCCAGCCATTGAAAAATCACAAACATTCTTCTTAAGCATATACACACATGGATTTACAGCATCAATTTAAGTTTTATTCAGAGGCCAAGAATTTATCATCACCCAAGATGCGCTCTCCTTTCAGGTAATGCAATTCAATTTTAATCTAGTCCAAGTAAAAGCAAGAGTGGGAAAATACAAAGTGTTGTCCAAGGAAATATAATAGAACCATGATTAAACATACTTATTGGGGAATGAGTGGCTTTTTTCAACCAAAAGTGCATAAACACATGGTTACCTCTTTTAGAAGTACAAATCACTCTAAGTCAATCCTTTTTTTGAAGACAAAGTTCCCTGATATCTCCTTTTGGGCATTAAAGTCATCATTAACAAATATTCAGTTTGAACCTATAGTTGGTGCTGGAGTTGGTAGGTGTACGTCCAGGAGACTTGAATCGCTGCTCTGTCCATGTGCCTGCTGGGCCCTGAGCCTCAGCAGAGTTGCAGCACCTAGTCTCAAATTCAGTGGACTCACCCAGGACAGCTAATGGGGAGGTGAGGATGGACAACCACCACACTATGGAATCGATAGAGTCTACAACTGCAAGCAAGAGAGTCCCATCCATCAGTCATATGGGATCAAAGTCCCCTCTCAATTAGAGGTGAAGTGGGCATCACCATCCCAGAATTATCAGGGTTGGCAAATAAAATATGGACTAGAATAGACTTACTGGTGTTCTACTATAGACTTATTGTGATTCTAGCAATGGAAGAAATTATATCATTGATGTGGAGACAGTGGCCACTGGAGGTGCTGAAGTCAGGGAGAAGGAAAAAGAGGTATAATGTGGGGGCATTTTCAGGATTTGGAATTGACCTGGATGACATTGCGGTGACAGATACAGACCATTATATATCCTGCCACAGCCTACAGAATTGAGTGGGAGAGAGTGTAAACTACAATGTAAACTATAGTCCATGCTTTGTGGCAATGCTCCAACATGTGTTCATCAATTGCAATGAATGTACCACACTAATGAAAAAAAACACACAACAAAAACAAATATTGATTAACACATTATAGAATGCTACATATAGATAGTGATGGCAAGATAGATAAATCTACCCACTCAGTATTCCATGAAGGTTCAAGAATGCCTACTATGGAGCCAGGTGTGGGGAATGGTGTGTAAGTTTTCAAAGTTGGTGGTAGATAAGATGAGATCGAGTGTGGTACAGGATATACCACTAACCTAAAGCTGTTCTCATCCAAGGACAACCCCAAGATATGCTTCCCATTATTTGAATAAAATTGTAAAAAACTACCTTTCTGAACATTTTTCAATTCTGATCGATGAAGAGTGCAAAATGGAGGACATTATTTTCATTGAGCATTACTATGTACCAGTTATGGCTCCAAAGGGTATACATGTATTAACTCACTTGATTTTTCACAAGCTTATAAGTTATGAGAGTGTTTCTATCCCATTTCTTATAAAAGAGGAAACCAAGGCCACAGAGAACTTAAAAAAAGCTACAGTTAACTGAGGACTGGAGTGAGGGGGAATACAGTTAGTCTCGCTGGGTTATAGAAGATATTACTGCATGATCTGTGCCTTAATACCACTGTTCTGCTTCACAAGTGCATATATAAGCACATTTGTCTTTATGGTTGAATGGCCAATATCAGTAATTCACTCATACACACCCACTCACACACCACACATCACACATGAAGATTGCCCATAGGACAAAACAAATGAGGCAACATCTCACCGCACTTCATATGCAAGGGAACACTTAATCATGGAATAAATAGAGGACTACCGATCTGCATAACAGAAACAGGGAAAGTAGACTGATTTCAGTATTAAAGGAATTAGAAGGCAGTGGGATAGAAAACAGACATATGTGGGAATGTAAAATTATGCATCTTCTGGGAAAAAATGTTTGGTGGTTCTCCCAGAAGTTAAACAGATAATATCCAAATGACCCAGCAATCCCACTTCTAGGAATATATGCAAAAGAATTGAAAGTAGAGATTCAAACCAATATTTGAACATCAATGCTCAAAGCAACATTATTCATGATAGA
Organism: Cabassous unicinctus; assembly: GCA_029593785.1. Taxonomy (NCBI): domain Eukaryota; kingdom Metazoa; phylum Chordata; class Mammalia; order Cingulata; family Chlamyphoridae; genus Cabassous; species Cabassous unicinctus. The sequence continues at coordinate 3,354 of JAQZBX010072312.1, read as the reverse complement.
CAAAGGTGGAAGCAACCTATGTGCCCATCAACAGATAAATGGATAAAAAGTATAATATACACATATGATGGAAAATTTTTCAGCCATAAAAAGGAATGAGGTTTTTTAAAAAGTATTTTTTTGTTTGTTTTGCTTTATTTATTTATTTATTTTTATTCCCTTCCTCCCCCAGATGGTTCTCTTGTCTGTTTGTCTGCTCATTGTTTACTTGCCTTCTCCAGGAGGCACCAGGAACTGAACCCGGGACCCCCACATGGGAAGCAAGTGCCCAACGGCCTGAGCCACATCCACTCCCTGCAGGCTGCAGGATCTGCTGGCTTGTGGCATCTGCTCGTTTAGGCATCTGCTTGTTGCAGCAGGTGTGGTGTCTAACAGGTTGCTGCGGTGTGGAGTCTAGCTGTTGTGGAGGGTGCAGCATCTAGCTCGTTGCAGTGGGGTGCGGCATCTAGCTCGTTATGGCAGGTGCAGTTGTCTGCTCGTCTTCTTTAGGAGGCACTGGGACCTGAACCCAGGACCTCTCATGTGGTAGGCGGGCACCCAACTGGTTGAGCCATATCCACTTCCCAGGAATGAGGTTTGATACATGTGACAACATGAGTGGCCCATGAAACCATCTTGAGGGAAGTAAGTCAGACAGAAATGGACAAATGCTATATGTCTTCATTTACACGAAATAACTAGAATGTGCATATTCATATAGTCAGAAAGTGGATTACAGTTTACCAGGGGCCCAGGGGAGAGGTGATGGTGAGTCAATGAGTGATGGGTGCAGAGTTTCGGCTTGGGGTGATGGATAAGTTTGATTAATGAATGTTTGTGATGGAAGCACAATTTTGTGAATGTAATTAGTGCCAATGAATTGTATGCTGGAAGTGGTTAAGAAGGGAAATTTTGTGTCGTATATGTTACTAGAATAAGAAAAATTAATTGTGATGATTTTAGCTACCATGAAACTTCAGTTTGCTTATTTTTCCTTAGGAAATAAATTTAGGTCCATTTCTTTATAAAAATGAAAAACTACTAGCGTCTAGTAGATACTCAATAAATGACAGCTATTGTATTCTGTTCAAACAACACATTCTCATATGAGTATCCTCCCTCTTTGCATTCACCATACAGCTCCAGGTTCATCCTTTATCTTTTCAATAAACAGAAGAGGAAACTCCAATTTGTATTCTTCTCTTAAGAAGAAAATATAGAAAAATGTCATAATTTGAGCAGAAATAAAAGCAGTTTTCCCACCTTCTTATTTTGTTTCACTCGAATACCAGAAGTGTGAAAACGTTTTGGCAGATCTGGATCAGTCTCTTGAGGTTGAGAAGCCAGCATCTTCAGATATTCGTAATAGTTACCTATTAGTGGGTCTATGACACTATGAGGGGAAATTGGTAGATCACCAGAAGAGAAACTGGTACTATGCAGCTGAAGTATAGGATTGTTTTGAGAGATCAGGATTATACACTGTTGTAGCAACAAGTATCTAGGCACCAAAGAGAGTTTAGAATCCTAAACTAGTATCATCATGCTCTAGAATCTAGGATCATCTATCTTCAACTCAGTCTGTCTTAAGTCCACAGTACAGTTCTTCCTGTCTATAGGCACAAATCCCTACACTGAAAAACCGGTTTGAGAATGTGCTGGCCTCCTGTAAAACATCACCCCAACTCTCAAAACCATCACTGTTCCTTATTTGGAAGCACTAAGGCTCCATGGAGGTCCCCTGTCACCCAGAGAACCTTAGGGTGTGGACTTTAACTTCTTTCATCATTTAAATAAATCTATAGGCTCTCTTCCTTAAAAAGTCCCCTCACACTCGAAATATGGTGCACCTATTTAGGTGGTAGAACAGGACATAAATGGACAGATGAGGCTGCTTAAAATAAAAAAATAAAACACAGTAAAGAGGTCTTTGAAGCAGCCACCATTATCCTAGAAATCATGCTCATATAACTGAGGGATTCTCTATTGAACTCATCACGGTAGACAGTGGGCATATACTGTTAGGGTGTGCAGTCTCCAGAACTTGAAGACCTAGGATCTGCCACTTTCCATCTGAGTAAATAATATAAATGCCCATTTTCATGTTCCATGTCCTTCAAATTGTCATAAAGAGCATCTACCTCCAGTGGCTATTTTAAAAATCAGAAGAGATAAGCCTGGGGAGTGTAGTGTACTTGCTGATGAAACCTTGTTTCCCATTACATTGTCTGAGAAAAACAAACTTGTACCTTGGTAGACTTAGGGATTCAGTGAAAATAAGCTTTCTAAACATTATAGTGTTACAAAATAACTTACTCATGCAAGAGACGTGAAATTTTCATTGTCAAGCAAATGTCCTCCACAAAACCTATGCTGTATTCAGGAAAGGGAATCTTCTAGTAACTGATCTAAAAGATGTGAATATCGTAAGAATTTATCTAAGTCTAATGTTTCAAATCCTGCTCTAAATGAAGTAAATGATTTCTGTTATACCTCAAGTTTTAACATATGCATTTAACTGATAACCATCTTAAACTCTTAATGACGAGATCTACATTCAATTCACCTAACTGCATTACAATGTTCCCAGTGGAGAATTTCCATTAGCTGCACTTGGTTTGAATTCTAATCCATCCACAAAGTATCAAAGCCACTGGAAATACTCTTTTTCAAGTATATTATTTAAAACATCACATCCTGAGGGTTCCAAATCTTGCGGTACTGCCACATGGATTAGAGATTTGTTCTTGGGCAGCCATGGAGGTGAGCCGTTGAGATCTCTCTTCCTGAAAATAAAGACTGATCCTCTGAGTGGAATGCAGTTACCTGACAGCCCCCAGCCTCACTGCTCTTGGGATCTGCTGCAGTTTGAAGCTTAGGTCCTGCTCTTCCCAGGCTGTCCCCAGCCAAGTGACTGAGGCTATGGCATCTCTGAGGAGATGGCATTTAAGCATAGATCAGAAGAATGAAGCATGAGGAAGTAGCGTTTCAGGCAGAGGGATCAGCAACTGCAAAGGCCCTGCAGTGGGCACGTGCCTGCCGTGTGTGAGGCACAACCAGGAGGCATGTGTGGCTAGAGATTAGGGATGGAAAAGAGAGGTAGGTGGTACCACACGCAGATGGAGGTACACAGGGGCCACATCATTCAGGACCTTCTTTTTTTTGTTGTTCTTTTTGTTTTATTTTTTTATTTTCTTTTTCAACATCTTACTTTATTTTATTATTTTATTTTATTTTTTAAAGCTACTTAGATTACATAAATGTTACACAAAATGTATAGGGATTCCCATATGCACCACCTCCCACATCTCCCACAACCTCCCCCTCTGGGGTAGCCATTGTCTGACTGTCATGGTGATCTTATTTCCATTGCTT
>JAQZBX010072311.1:0-15097 GCA_029593785.1 Cabassous unicinctus | reverse complement strand
TCCTCAGCAGGTAAGGTAAATAGGTATGGAGAAAAAAAATAAAAAATAAAGAATTTTAAAATAAAAAATAAAATAAAAAACCCTAATAAAAAATCTCAGTCTAAGTTCCCTGTCATGATGCTGCTTGTCGCTCAACTGCCCCTCCCCCAGGGAGCCATCTGGATGCCTGACAACCCACTGGATTGCTCTCTGGATCCCTTCTCTTTCAAGCTGGTTGGGCACCTGACAGCTCATGGGCTGCCCCTCCTATCTTCTTTGTGCTTCAGGCTCGTTGGGTTTCTGGAGGCTGTCAGGCTCCCTCTCCCTGCCCCTTTCTTCCTCAGGCCATTTGGGCTTCCAGGGGCTTGCTGGCTGCCTCTCCTGGCTCCCCTCTCAGATCCTGGGCTGTTCGGCACATCTCAGCCCACTCCCTCATTGATCCAGTTGCGCTCTCTATCAGGGTGGGTGGTTGTGACAGCCCACCTGATCAGCTACCCACTCCCCTCTCACTGGAGCCACGTCAGCACTAGTTGGGGTCTTTCCTTTACCCAGGAACCTGCTGAGATCTGGTCTGCCTCTCCTGTCTCCCCTCCCCCACCCCACCTTTCTCCCCCTGAGCTGGCTGGGTGCCAGTTCCACACCTGTTTTCCCTGCACCTCCTCCACCTCATGAGCCTGCTGGGCAGAGAGCCTCCTCCATCTTTAAATATTTTGTGTTTATTTTACCTTTTTCATTTTATAAGTTGTGTTATATTGTTTTGAACAAATACTGAAAGCCTAATCCAAATAGGCAATTAAAATAAAGTTTAGTAAGAGCTTATAAAGGCATGGGAATAGGGATGCTGTATGAACACAAAGAGATAAATGAATACATGATTTCTTAATGGAGATTTTTAATCTTAAGTATGTACAGTGTTTGAGGTTTGTTACACGTTCCATCAAATATCTGCATGCTTACTATGTGTTTGCCATTGTACTAGGCTTATGTAATGTATCAAAAAAAATTGATCACTGCCCACAGAGAGGGTATAATCACAAACAGAATGTGCTTTATGCTTGTAAGGAGATTACGGTTTTTAAAATAACGGACATTAATAGGTATAAAACAATTCAATCTAAATCTAATCAGACCTCTAGCTCTAACAGTTAACAAAAGCTACAAGGAATAAAAGAACTATTAAACAACACAGCAAGCAATCAGACAAATCCAGAAAGTGGAAAATTCTACAGGGGAAATTACCCAGTTTTTTTTTTTTTCCACCAAATTAAGGGTAAGAAAAGTTTGGGATGGAAAATCATTACAAATCATAAGAGTTTTACTAGACATATCAAATGTATGCAATGTGGTCCTCTTTTAAATCCTGAATTATAGAAACCAACTATAAAGAGGCATTTTTAAGACAAGGAGAAATTAAACAGCGATTATTAGATGCTATTAAAGAATCATTGTTAAAAGTGCAAGGCATTATAGATAAATGCTGTAGTAATGGCAGGTAGAATGTACAAATGTCTGGGATATGTTTTGAAAGAGTCTACTGAAAAAAAATTGGGACGTATAGATGAAACAAGATTGCCAAATGATGAATACTGTTAAAGGTGGGTGATGGATACATTAGGGTTTATCAAATTATTTTCTCTATCTATATATAAATTTGAACTTTTCCATAATAAAAATTTAAAACAAAAAGAGAACCAAACAAAAGTTGTCCAAGATAGGCTTAAATGTGCAAATCAAAACTTCTGGGTGCCCAACAATGTGTTTATAGTGGTTTTTTGGTGTGGATATAAATAGATACATGTTCAGCATATACATACATATGTATATTGTTTTTACCAGTTAAAACTTTATTTCACATGATTTGCAGTATGCAGTGCACTTCCTTGTGAAAAAAAGAACTTTGCCCCAGTTTATATTATAAATTAATTTACAAATATAGAATTGTTTTAGAAACAATATTTATAGATTCCATACTATTTCACATACAAAAATATCCATAGAAATCAGTTTTTTGTATACACACAGTGTGGGGTAGGTAGTCTCATTGGTTTTCTTTCTGCATGATTTTTAAAAATATAATGCTGATGTAATTTATACCTCAGTAAAGTTGTTTTATAGCAGTTCTTTTCTATATGTATATTTCAAAATGAAAAAAAAATTCAGTAATGCAGTCTCAGAAAAAAACATGTGGAAAGCTTTAAATTTTTTAGTTTGTGCTTTTTTTCTAAAAAATAAAATAAAACACCAGTAACACTCCTACCAAAGACCCAAAGGCATGATACAAAGTCTATTAAAAAACATTATCTTCACCTTAATGTAATGCTGTTTCAATACATTCAACAACTATCCACATTTTAATGAACACTTTGAATAAATTCTTTCATTCAACGAACAGTGGCTGCATGTTCACCATGCACCAGGCCCTCTGCTTGACACTGGGAGTGTAAACATAAAAATCATCATCAAAATGGGGATAGTTCTGAGCATTGAGTGTGCTAAAAATAAATTTTGTACATATTTTAAATTTTGAGTATAAATGGTTTAATTGTATTAAAAACTAAAATTCCATTCAAAAACTATTTTCAGTAAAATGCTAATACTTAATTAATAAATGAAAAATCTAGGACCCATGCTAAAAGAGACAGCATACCAGGCTCTCATAAACCAGAACAGTGATCACCCTAGAGCTTGGGAATCCTGCAGCAAGAATCAGACAGAGGCAGTGTATACCATCGTTGCTTAGGGAAAAATCTCAAATGGTTTTCATTTTAACCAGAATCTTTGCTCAAAGGAAAATGACCTCCATTCTTGCCCCTGTACCTTTGTTTGCCTGTGGATGCTGGCTTCTTTGGTTTTTAGGAACTAGAACGTAGAAGTTATGGTCACCAGCTCTGTAGTCAGACTGCCTGGATTTGATCCTTGTTCCACAATATATTCTCCGTGTGGCCTTGAGCAAGTGACCCAGCATCTCAGACGTTCACTTTCCCCACATGGACCATGTCAGTAATATGTCTCCTAAGGTTATTGTGAGGATTAAAAGAGTAAGTACACGAGAACCTTTGGAGCAGTGGCTAGCACACATGGCTTGGCTGGAGTTGACAGTCCAATGCTATTATTGTGTACTGTGCATCAGATACTTTTGAGTATAAGCCTGGGTGATTCATGAGCTGGATCTAGCTCAAGGACTTGGCAGTGTTTCCTAGTACAGTGTTTTAAAAACGTTAAATAGAGGCAGGAGCACCATCTTAATCAGGTCCTCGTGACTGCCCAGGGACAGCCAGCTCAGCTCGCCGGTCGCCCAGGGACCCGCGGGAGATGCGGACGCGGGTTGGGTGAAGAGTAGCTGGGCGCAGGCCGAGGTGATGGCGACGGTCTGGTCTGCGGCTGCAGGAAAGGGCCGGCCTTGTCCCCGGGGGCGGCGGCGGCGGCGGCGGTGTCTGCCAGCCTGTATGGCGCGTTGGCATACCGGGGCGCTCCCGGGGCCGTGGCGGCCAGCGGCAGGCCAGGCTGCGAGTACCCTCGGAAGTTGTCTCTGCAGTAGAGGGCTGCGCCGAGGGCTCTGAATGGTTGTGGAACAGGTGCTCCTATAAATATATATTAATATTGTACTTAGCCTCAAAATTGGCAAATATCTAGCATGAATGTGCTGGAGTAATACTCATCAGATTCTCACAGAACATCAGAGGCTTAAGTAATCCAAAGGGAGATTCATTCAAAATTCACACCCAAGCATGAGATGCCTGATGTCTCATTGGTTCTGGATTGCAATTAATATACCTTGGGTGATTGATGACTTCTTCCTGGTGCACCTGCAACAAAAACTAGCTGCCTTCTCTCAGTGGACTTCAGTTGTCATCTGAGGCTCAAATAATTTTGCATCTGGCTCAAGTTATTACCACCAAATCAGATGTTTTCTGTGTGGAATATCTTTATCCCAATCCTTAACTCAGCTGAGAGCATCCCAAGTTGCTCTTAAAAACCTTTCAGGGAAGCGGATGTGGCTCAAGTAATTAGGCTCCTGTCGACCATACAGGAAGTCTGAGGTTCGATTCCCGGGGCCTCCTGGTGAAAAGCAACATGGCCCTAGCAGAGAGCTGGCCCACGCAGAGAGCTGGCACAGCAAGATGATGCAACAACAACAACAACAAAAAAAAAACACAGAAGAGAGACAATGATAGATGCAGCAGATTAGGGAGTTGAGGTGGCGCAAGAGAGTGATCAGCCTCTCCACTCCTGAAGGTCCCAGCATCGGTTCCTGGTGCTGCCTAAGGAGAAAATAAGCAGCAGACACAGAACACACAGAGAGCAGACAGCGAGCTCCAAACAATGGGGTGGGAGGTGGGGGGGAAGTAAATTAAAAAAAACAAGAAACAAAAAAAAACAAACCTTTCAACTTGCTAGAGCTTATAATCTTCTACATTCAGCACTGCTAATTCTGTTTTCTTTTTTTTTCTGCACTATTTTCAATTATTTTGTTACTGTTGTTTTTCCTCTCAGCTCAAATGAAGAAAAAAACAAAGCCATGGTTTTCAAGGAAGGCTCATCTTTTTGTGTGTTTCCAATCATAGCACCTGGGTATGATAATAAGATATAAAAAAAAGTGCTTGCTAACTGTTGATAATAATCAGAATTTATTACAGTAAAAATAAATGTTTGATCAAGGAAATGTATACCTGTATCTACTGAAGTTTTGTCAAGAGAATCTTTGACAGAGTTGAAGATATATATAATGCAATTTCACCAGAAATATGCTATGAGAAGGAAAATAATTCCACTTACAAAAAGAATACACATACAAATCAAAACCCCACACCATTTAACATTAGTTCTCAGAAAAATCATATTTCTCTCCATGATAACATCCATAATAATGACAATAATAACAGCAAATTATTTTCTGCCAGGCATTGTCTAAAGATTGACTTTTTCTGTCATACAGTCATGAAAGCTACGTAGTGAAAGCAGAGCTAATGTGGCTTCCATTGCAGAGATGAAAAAATAAGACCTGGTGCTTAGAGAACTAACTCAGAGTCGCTGATTTAAAAAGGGGTGAAACTGCATTTTAACATAAACAGTCTGCTTCTGGAGCTTCTTGCTGTTACACACAGTCTAAAGTCTTTTTTTTTCTTTTCTTTCTTTCTATTTTTTTCAGCAATTCTCCAACAGAAGACAAAATTGGGAAGGTGAAAATTCAAATTAAGAGTTGAGCAATACCCATGCCCTGTGCCTCAGCCACATACTCACTATCCATTAGGCATTCCCCCAAGCAGAGGAATGCTTGGGGACCTGGGTTTCAGCCTCTGCTCTAGCACTGGTAGCATGATTTTGAAGAATAATCAACTTCCAGCAAACTACTGTGCTTCAACCAGACCTGGGAGAACTTTTTACTTTAAATCACTAATCCCATCTATCACTAATGCAGTTTAACTCTGGATAATTTCATCAAAGATGATTTAATTTTTAGGTTAATATCATCAGGCTCCGCCTTCTGATGCAATTGACTCCTGGTATGAATGTCACCACCCAGCTTCCTTCCTTCTGCTGAGGCAGCCTGAGGGGTATAAAAGCACACTCCCTGGTCACATCTGAATCCCAGATACTTGTGTCTCTTGGTCCGAAAAGGAAGCAATGGAGCAGCATTTTCTCCACTGTGTACGGCAGGCCTGGGATTCCGCAGCCGAGGTGCCCGAGTCACAGACACTGCCAGGCCTGAGTGTGGAAGATTCTAGGCCAGGACCGCTCCCTTTCTATCCCCAGCTGGGGGAGCCTTCTTGGGACTGCCAGGACTTCAACTGGCTACTGCTTTCCAGTCCGTGCGGGCTACTGTGCTGGGACTGCCCGCGACACGCACCCAGAGCCCAGAGCACCTCCAAGCAGGACGCTCACCCACCCACCTTGGACCCGCCGCCCACCACCGAGAGGGAGCCAGAGGAGCTCGCAGGAGAAGCAGCCACCATCCAGGAGACCAATATGAGCCCGCCCCGCCAAGGGCACAGACAACTGGATCCTGAGACCTCTGGCAGCCGGGAACCCTCCCGAGAGTCACTCTCCTCCTGCCTCAGCTGCACAGAGTCAACACCTGAGTTTCCAACGCTTCTGGCATTGGATTTGATGCCCTGTGGCCTGCAGGATGCTGTGTCAGGAGCTTCATCTGCTGTAGGATTTTTGAGTTGAAATTTCAGTTTATCTTTGGATGATCCTCTTCAGAAGAATCGATGTTACTATAACATTTCTCCCTCTACTCCGTTGTGGTCTAAGAAGTTCTGCCTTCAAAGTTCTTTGTAAAAATTCTCTCGCTTCCTCATTAAAAATGTGTCCCAATGCCAAAGCCTTTACTTCGTCTTTGTCTGGCTGTTGTGGAAGGATGAGAGGCACGAGAGGGTCGGTGGGTGGTGATTCTGGGGTGGAATTCTTGAACACCTTGCCTTGATGGGCACTGGAGGATGGCGCTCCAGTGGGAAGGGGGCGGTTAGTGGTTGAAAAGCCTGAAGCAAAAGAGGCTGACGTGTGGAGGGCATCAAGGAAATCCATCCCCAGACTACGGTGGAGAAATCCATTTAACCCAGGAAACTTTCCTGTTGGCTCTGCCTGGACCTTCCCTCTGTCCATCTCAAGGGCTCTCCTCGTATGCCACATTGATCTGCGGTCTCCATAGCATTTCCCCCTCTATGAACTTTGGCACTGGGGCACATTTTTATTGAGGAAATGAGAAATTTTTTTACAAAGGACATAGTGGCAAAACTTCATAGATCCTATCGAGTAGAGGGAGAGGTGTTATTGTAGCATCAATCCCTCCAAGAGTTTGCCATTGAAATGTTTTGCTTAGCAGTAGATAGGCTGACAAGAGCCTGTAAGTGCCAGAAGTGAGCTAGAGAGAGATAAAAGGAACCCTCTTTTAGATGCCTGTCAGGGGTTTGGATAGTGTAAGGGCTGGGTTTGGTCAAGGGTTCATTGACCATTATTTGGAATTTAGGACATTGTCAATGAACTTTTATATAACATGTTGAAGACTTTTTTCTTAGTTTCCTCATATCTGTCCCCATTGATAAAGAAATAGACTACACAAGAGGGGAGGAGTAAGGGCAAGGAGGGAATTGGTACAGGCTGAATAGGTGGGGAGGAATCTCCTGGGATCTAGATGAGTTCTAGAGGTCTAACAGCAATAATTAAGCCAATTATTGTCTGCCTGGCCAACAAATGGAGAATGAATGATATGGCCTTGACCCATGACCCCACCACAGCTCTTCAGAACAGGCTTTATCCAACCGCTCATAACAACATCCCCAAGAAGTTGCTCACTCAGTCTGCACTGTCCCCATATAATCCATCTCCTGTGTCTTCATATCAGACAGTGACTAAGACATCTCCTCCACAAGGACCCAACCTGGCTTGGATGCTCCACCAGTCATACCTCATGTAACCTTCAGGTTCAGTTCTGACACCAGGGCTGGATCACCCTATTTCTCTCCAGCCTTCCTCCATGATGGGACCCCTTACCCAGCAACTGGCCCACCTCTCCCTCAGTAGAACAGACACATATATGCCAACAGCTGCAGCTATGCAAGGAGCTACATCTCCCAGTACACCCTTGTGCCTTCTTCCAATGTTTCAGTTGAGAGGAGCAGTGGCCAGCAGAGTCAAGTGACAGTGGACACTCCCTCAGACCATGGGGTCTTCTTTCCAGTTCAGCAAGTAATAAGTAACAGTAGAAAGGAATTCTTGGAGATGCTGATACTCCCAGACTTCAGAGGTCTAAGGAGGAATACAGAAGATCTTGGGGCTTCTGAGGACTGGCATTTGGCCATCGTTTGTCCCAGTCAGGCCTGGGCCTGGAAAAAAGAAATTCTCTACAGGCCTGCCTCTGCTATTTCTCCATTGCTGATGGAGCCTGTGCTACATTCAAGGAGATCAAGAAAATGTTTTCTCTTTGTTTTTCAAAGAAAGTTGTTTTGTTTTATTTTGACCTACAATATACCTTTTTCCTATCTCAAAGAAGCTTGGTAGCTGGTGCCTCTTCTCACCTGTATTTGAAAAACATTTTTTGATGTATTGGAATTATTTGGGGGACTTTTTAAGCAATTTGTTATTTATTCTTTAAAAAGAAAACAGAAAGTATGGTGTTAGAACATTGATGAAGGAGTCCTACTGTGGATCCTTCTTAAGGGAGTTTGCTTATGGACTTTCTTTTGTTATATGTGTTTGTTTAAGAAAATTATGTAAACGTACTCCATCTCTTCACACATTTTATTATGTTTCTCATCTGATTGTTCTTATTCTCTTTTCCATACAGCAAAACCTGTTTACTTCACCTTTCTTACAATTTTTGATTTTGTGAATTTCTTTTTTGAATGAAATTTCTTATGGAATTTTTTGGGGACCAGGCAAGGAACAAGGTAGAACATTAAGCAGGCAATGTGGAATTGGTTTTTCCTCCTTCTGTCCTGCCACATCCTGGAGACAAGTCTAGACTTTGGCTTCAGGAAACCAAGATGTGACCTAGGCTCATTAAAGAAACAACCCCACAGTCTTTGGAAGCCTCCCTTGAGCCAAATTTGGATGAAGATTAGGTCTTCCTTGGCAAGTTCCAGAAGGATGGACTTAATGACTTCTAACTCTTCTCTCTGCTAGGGTCAACACCATCTGGAAGTATCTTTCCCAGCTAAGGCTCTTCCGGAATACCTACTTTCCTGCCTCCTGGAGGATTTTCTTTTCTGCCTGGGCCCCAGGGACCATGTTTGCTTCCCTATTATACATTGTTGTGCTCAGAGTCTTTGCAGCTGTGAACATAAGGATAGCAATGAGTACATGATTTCTCAACTGAGATTTTAATTTTATCTCAAGTATGTAGTATGTTAGGTTTGTTACATGCTCTATCAGATATCTGCATGCTTACTATGGGTTTGCCATTGACCTAGACTTATTTAGAGGGTCAAAAGAAATATAAAAATTGATCCCTCCCCACAGACAGGGTTTAATCCAAATGACCTACAAAAAGAATGTGCTTAAAACTTGTAAGGAGATTATGTTCTTTAAAATAAAGGACATTAGTAGGCATAAAAAAATTCATTCTAAATCTAATCAGACCTCCAGATCTAACAGTTAACAAAAGCTATGAGGAGTAAAAGAACTATTAAACAACACAGCAAGCAATCAGACACATCCAGAAAGTGGAAAATTTTACAGGGGAAATTGCCTAGTTTTTTTTTTTCTTGCACCAAATAAAGGGTAAAATTATTACAAATCATAAGAATTTTAAGAGACATATCAAATGTATGCAATGTGGCCCCCCTTTGAATCTTGATTTACAAAAACCAACTATAAAGAGGCATTTTTAAGACAAGTAAGGAGAAATTAAACAGTGATTATTAGATGCTATTAAAGGTTTATTATTAAAAGTGCAAGGCATTATAGATAAATGCTGTAGTAATGGCAGGTAGAATGTACAAATGTCTGGGATATGCTTTCAAAGAGTCTACTGAAAAAAATTGGGAGGTATAGATGAAACAAGATTGCCAAATGATGAATACTGTTAAAGGTGGGTGATGGATACTTTAGGGTTTATCAAATTATTTTCTCTATTTATGTATAAATTTGAACTTTTCCATAATAAAAATTTAAAACAAAAAGAGAACCAAAAAAAAGTTGTCCAAGATAGGCTTAAATGTGCAAATCAAAACTTCTGGGTGCCCAACAGTGTGTTTATAGTGGTTTTTTGGTGTGGATATAAATAGATACATGTTCAGCATATATATACATATGTATATTGTTTTTACCAGTTAAAACTTTATTTCACATGATATGCAGTATGTAGTGCACTTTCTTGCAAAAAAAGAACTTTGCCCCAGTTCACATGATAAATTAATTTAGAAATATAGAATTGTGTTAGAAACTATATATATCTATATATCTATATATCTATATAGATATATAGATATATAAGTCCATATGATTTCACATACAAAAATATCCACAAAACCAGTTTTTTGAATACACAGAGTTTGGGTAGGTAGTGTTTTTGGTTTTCTTTCTGTATGATTTTTTAAGAAGTAATGCTGATGTAATTTATTCCTCAGTAAAATTGTTTTAATAATAGGTCTTTTCTATATGTATTTTTCTATATGTATATTTCAAAATGTAAAAGAAAATCTTTCAGTAATGCTATCTCAGAAAACAACACACATGGAAAAGTTTTAATGTTTTTAGTTTGTACTTGTTTTTCTAAAAAAATATATAAAACACCCACACCAAAGACCCAAAGGCATGATACAAAGGCAATTTAAAAAAATCGTCTTCACTTAATGGAATGCTCTTCCAATACATTCAACAACTATCCACATTTTAATGAACATGTTTTGAATAAATCTTTCATTCAACAAACAGTGGCTGCATGTTCACCATGGACCAGGCCCTCTGCTTGATACTGGGAGTGTAACCATAAAAACCATCTAAATGGAGATAGTTCTGAGCATTGAGCATCCTAAAAATAAATTAAATATATATTTTTAATTTTGACTCCAAATGGTTTAATTGTATTAAAAACTATAAAATTCCATTCAAAAACTATTTCAATAAAATCCTAATACTTTATTAAAAAATGAAAAATCTAGGATGCATGCTAAAAGAGACAGCACACCAGGCTCTTATAAAGCATAACAGTGATCACCCTAGAGCTTGGGAATACGGCAGCAGGAATCAGACAGAGGCAGTGTACACCATCATTGCTTAAGGAAACATCTCAAATGGTTTTCATTTTAATCAGAATCTTTGCTCAAAGGAAAACGAGCTCCATTCTTGCCCCTGTACCTTTGTTTGCCTGTGGATGCTGGCTTCTTTGGTTTTTAGGAACCAGAACTTAGAGGTTATGGTCACCAGCTCTGTAGTCAGACTGCCTGGATTTGATCCTGGTTCCACAATATATTCTCCGTGTGGCCTTGAGCAAGTGACCCAGCATCTCAGAGGTTCACTTTCCTCATATGGATCATGTCAGTAATGTGTCTCCTAAGGTTATTGTGAGGATTAAAAGAGTGAGTACACGAGAACCTTTGGAGCAGTGGCTGGCACACATGGCTTGGTTGGAGTTGATAGTCCATTGCTATTAGTGTGTACTATGTATCAGATATTTTTGAGTATAAGCCTAGGTGGTGCATGAGCTGGATCTAGCTCAAGGACTTGGCAGTGTTTCCTAGTACAGTGTTTTAAAGATGTTAAATAGAGGCAAAGAACAAAAAGTTGGAGGTTTCACATAAAAATCCAAATATCTGGCTTTTCTAGACAAATCAGAATGCTGCTGTGCAGGAGATAGCCAACAGCCCGCAGGGGAACTCAGCTGTGCATTCCCAGCCACTCCCGACTGCTTCACTTGTCATTTATCATTGCTGTTACTTTTCTTACCCAACAACTTCCCTGGTCCATGCTGACAGCTGTGCTTGCAACCCTGGTATGCAGAGATGAAGAAAATAAACGTGGTTCCTGCCCTTACAAGGCTTATGGGATAAAGGATAGAATGAGATGAAGGCCTTTCTAAGGATTGCCCTTCACAGAGGACCCTGTGAAATCTTGCTTGATTGTATAAAGAGTTATCCACAACCTCGCTACTCCAAGTGTGGTCACGGGGCTCAATAAATATGAAGATCCTCAGGGTCCTACCCGAGACCTATTGAACCAAAATCTGCATTTTTTTGGTTATACAAATCAATTGTATTGATATATATTAATAAAGCATGCAATTCATCCAAAGTGTATAATCAATGGTATTTGGTATAGCCATATAGTTGTGCATTCATCAGTTCAATCATTATTAGAGCATTTGCATTATTTCAATAATAATATTAATAAACAAAAAACAAACAGACAAACAAGAAAATTCTTCACCACTCAATCTCTCTCTGTTTCCCCTGGTATACATAGCTGCTATTTCTGGCTATTCTCACACAATTATGTATTTATTTGTTAAGCAGTTTTATTGAGATATATTCACATACCATATGATCTATCCAAAGTGTATAATCAATGGCTTTTAGTATAATCACAATTTTGTGCATTCATCACCACAAAAAATTTTAGAACCATTTCATTACTCCTAAAAGAAAACTCCACACCCCTTAGCAGTCCTTCCCCAGCCCTACATAACCACTAATCTGATTTCATCTTTATAAATTGATATATATATATATATATTTTTATATATAAATGGAATCTTAAAATATGTATTAGTTCGTGTCTGGTTTCTTTCACTTAACATGTTTGTTTTTTTTTTGTCTGATATTAACATCTTGCAGTATTAACATACATTTATTCAGTTTCAAAGAAAGATGGTCTTATATAGGCAATTTTACCCATATTCATATTTCACATGCAGTTTTACTATGCTATACAGTTCCATGTTACATTTTTTAGCTTTCTTCTCAGTAATATACATAAACCTGGACTTTCCCATTAAACCACTTTTATACCCACATAATAGTACTGCTAATTACAAACAGGTTGGGCTTTCACCTTTTCTATTCATTTCCAAAGATTAACACATGTCCTTTTTACAGTTCTGCACAAGTTAACTCTCGGTTTCCATTCTCTAACCTCATTCTATTTTCTGGTAACCCATATTCAAGTTATTAACTCCATGAGATTACACAACATATTTAATTCATAATAGCACAATCCTACAGTATTTGTCCTTTTGTGTCTGGCTTGCTTCACTCAACATAATGTCCTCTATGTTCGTCCATGTTGTCTTATGCTTTATGACTTCATTTCTTCTTACAGCTGCATAATATTCCATCGTGTGAATACACCACAGTTTGTTTATCCATTCATTGGTTGATGAACCCCTGGGCTGTTTCCAACTTTTGGCAATCATGAATAATGCTGCTATAAACATTGTTGTACAGCTGTCTGTTCATGTTACTGTTGTCAGTTCTTCTGGGTGTGTACCCAGTGGTGGTATTGCCAGGTCAGGTGGCAAATGTATATTCAGCTTATTTAGGAACTGCCAAACAGTCCTCAATAGTGGCTGTACCATTCTACATTTTCACCAACGGTGAATAGGTGTTCCTATCTCTCCACATCCTCTCCAACACTTGTAGTTCTCTGTCTTTTTAATAGAGGCTGTTCTGGTAGGTGTGAAGAGATATCTCATTGTAAATTTGAAGAAATTTGCATTTAAGGAGAGCTTCAAGTGTGCTAAGAAAGTCTGAGAAGCACCCCTCTAGACGTCAGAGCCCTCCAGAGGTAGATGAGATGTTGACCATGCTGATGTAGAAGGGACTGCTTTGGCCCCCACTGGTGGTGGCAGGGTAAGAGGTATAATAGGAAGGTCTGGCTGTTGGTAATGTCATTCCTGTTACTCAGCTGCAAGCATCTGGTGAGACCTCACAGCTGGAGCTGGCCCTGTGTGTGTGTTGCGGGGGTGGGGGGGGGAATCAAGCTACTGGAGGGCAGCTGGACCCCCCTGCTTCCCTAGGTGGCAGCTCCTGCTGCTGCTGATAGTTAAGGAACTGAGGCTGCTGAAGACAGTGTTGAAGCCAGGGGAGGAGGTGAATATGGTTGGAGAGAAGGCAGTAATCTTTGTGCCCTCTGGAGGCTCTGGGGACTGGGAAGGCCCTAGCAGAGAGAAGGGGCTGTCTCCTTCTGACTTCAGGATCACGCCAGCCCCCAATCCCGAGGGGAGTTCGTCTTCTGACTTAGATGTCCGGTGGCCATCGTGGAGCTGCCGTCGGTCTCAGCAGGGCGCTTTGGCTTGCTGCGGAAGTTCCCGTGCCAAACATTTTCCCTCAGTATAGATCCTGGGTCCAGTAATTGCCTTTCCCTGCGTCGTCCTCGTCGCGGGGCACCTTCTTGAAGCCGTCGTTGAGCGACAGGTTGTGGCGGAGGGAGTTCTGGCAATCGACCTTGCTGCGCTGGTAGAAGGAGAAGCTGTCTGCACGAACTGGTAGATGTGGCTGAGCGTGAGCTTGTGCTCAGGCGAGCTCTCGGATGGCCAGGGCTGTGAGCTCCCAGTACTAGGAGGGCGGGCGCACCATCTTCATCAGGTCCTCACGGCTGCCCAGGAACAGCCAGCAGAGCTCGCTGGTCGCCCCGAGGCCACGGGTGATGCGGAAGCGGGCTGGGCGAAGGGCCGCTGGGCGCAGGCCAAGGTGCTGACCGCGGTCTGCGGCTGCAGGAAAGGCTCAGCCGCGCCCCAGTAGAGGGCTGTGCTGGGGGCTGTCGACGGTGATGGGACGGGTGCGCCAACATCTATTTATCAATATATTGCATGCTCAGTGTCAGAATTGGCAAATATCTAGCATGAATGTGCTGGAGTAATACTCATCAGGATTCTCACAGAACATCAGAGGCTTAAATAATTGAAAAGGAGATTCATTGACATTTACTTCCAAGCATGAGATGCCTGGCGCCTCATTGGTTCTGAGTTGCAATTAATATCTGATACTTTGTTGCACACGGTTGGTGATTGATGACGATCATCTACAGACGGACCCATTTTTGGTTCCTCACTATCAGTGATTTCTTTCTGGTGCACCTGCAACAAAAACTAGCTGTCTTCACTTTCAGTGGACTTCAGTTGTCACTGAGGCTCAAATAATTCTGTGTCTGGCTCATGTTATTATCACCAAATCAGATATTTTCTATGTGGAATATCTTTATCCCAATCCTTAATTCAGCTGAGAGTGTTCCAAGTTGCTCTTAAAAACCTTTCAACTATCTAGAGCTTGCAATCTTCCACCTTCTGAAATGTTAATTCTGTTTTTTGGTTTTCTGCATTATTTTTCATTTATTTTGTTTCTGTTGTTGGCTTTCAAGGAAGGCTTATCTTTGTGTGTGTCCAATTATACCACCTGACATATGATAAGAGGATATAAAAAATGTGCTTGCTAAATGTTGCTAATAATCAGAATTTATTACAGTAAAAATAAATTTCTAATCAAGGAAATCTATACCTGAATCCATTGATGTTTTGTCAACAGAATATTTGACACAAATGAAGATATATATAATGCAATTTCACCAGAGATATGATATGAGAAGGGAAATAAATCTAATTACAGACAGAATAAACACACAAATCAAAACCCCACACCATTTAAAATTAGTTCCCATAAAAATAATATTTCTATCCATGATA
>JAQZBX010072310.1:0-15089 GCA_029593785.1 Cabassous unicinctus | reverse complement strand
TCGGGAGAATCTTCCAAGCCTAGAAAAACACTTCTCTTCTCCTGGAGCCTACTAGCTAGATGACACCTTCCGAGTCATCGACAGCTTGCCAGCGCTTTAACAGTCCCACTCGTGTTCAGGTCCTTCCCCAAGGGTCCCACCTCCCCACTCCAAATTAATTGCTGCTCAGTATTGTCAACCATGGATTTCAGGAATGTGCTCAACAGTGCAAAATCTGGGGGACCAGGAGAAACACACAGAGAACAGCTTTCACACTGTAACCGTGGCTGCACCCGGTGCGTCTCTGAGCAGCCTCAGAATCCCAGCGATGTTTCCAGCAGCGACAGATACTACAGGCTCTCTGTGCACAGTGATTTTTCCTTTATCTGGCCCCGTTGCTGTAGTTATTGTAGGAAAGAAGGTACAAATGTTGAAACAGAAGCAGTGTGATCATTGGTTTCTTCCCACTGAGAAAGAAATGAGTCCTTTTCTTCCAGGAATTCTCCACCAAAATACTTTTACGTAAGGGATACGATGAAGCTTACCTGAGTCTTCTCCATGTCCTAAAGCTGCTGCTTGTGATTAGTTGTTGGATAAATAAGACTCTTGCTGCTCTTTAGCATAAAGCAGGAGGAGCAGACTTCCTCGGTAGAGGACGAGGTAGTAAATATTTTAGGCTTTGCAGGCCACCTGTCTCTTGTGGCATCTACACAACATTGTCATTGTAATGCAAAAGCAGGCAGTATGTAAGTGAACAGGCAGGGCTGTGTCCCAGTAAAACTTTTTATCTTTATAAAATGCAGCAGCAGGCTAGGTTTGGCTGTGGACTACAGTTTGCTGACCCTAGACGTGAAGAACAAGTAACTTTTATTCCTCAAATCTAATTCCGAAAATGTCAAAATAAACACGAAATAGTCACTGAATTATACACATTTCTTCAATGTCACAAAGTCATGATTTAGTTACAAATAGCAGAGGTGATAATGTTAACGCAACACAGAAGTGCCCTGAGAATGAGTTGTGTGCTCTTGGTAAGCCTGTGTCTTTCCCTGCTTCCTCCTGCAGACAATCACTCGAAACCCATGGAGATAGACGGGGATGTGGAGATTCCGCCCAGCAAGGCCACCGTCCTTCGGGGCCACGAGTCCGAGGTGTTCATTTGTGCCTGGAACCCTGTCAGCGACCTCCTAGCTTCCGGGTAAGGACTTCTGTCAGGGACGCCCAGGTTGGGAGGGTCCGCAGCTAATACGCACAAACCAGGCGGAAAGCTGCGCTGCGCCGTCACTGTGGCAGCAGGCCCAGGGGTTTCCTCAGGTGGGGCACGCTCGAGCAGAGCCATTCGTCCATAACCGCTGGAGGCAGGGTGAGCAGGGAAACCGCGAGCGAGGAGGTTGGGAAAGACCAAAGAGCGTGTGTGTCCCGGAGGTGCCTGAGCCCTGAGTCCTCTCCACGCTCGTGCCGTTTTGCCCTGCAGATCCGGAGACTCCACTGCCCGGATATGGAATCTTAACGAGAGCAGCAATGGCGGCTCTACCCAGCTCGTGCTGAGGCACTGCATACGAGAAGGAGGGCACGACGTCCCCAGCAACAAAGACGTGACCTCGCTGGACTGGAACGTAAGCCGTCCTCGCTGCCCGGGCACGGGGAACGGGTGCTGTGTGCCACAGCCCCGGCCAGGAGCCCCGTGCAGCCCTGGCCCCCACGCGGCCGCTGCTTCCTGGCGCTCTGCACACTCGCCCATCCCCGCCGGGCGTCCGCCTGGGCCAGCTGGGTGTGCGCAGGCCGTGCGCTGGCCGTGCGCTGTAGGATGAGGCGGTTCTGTCGAGGAGCCTTGCCGTGCCTTGCCTTGCCAGGGGGCACCCCGACAGTTCTGCTGGGGAGCTGGGCGTGCGGCCAGCCTAGGGACAGGCGACATCCAGCTTGCTGGACAGCAGCAGGGTGTCTGCGCACTGACACGGCCGCTCACTTCTCCACTCCCCCAGCGCTCGCCCGTGTTTTGCAAGTTCTATAATTTCCTCACAAATTCTAGTTTCCTCTCTATGCAGACAGATTTCTTAAAACATACTTAAATCTTCAGAAGTTTTGCTGTAACTTTCTGTACGGTATTTAAAATCCCGTCACTAATAGATACCAGAGGGCAACGAATGGCGGCCACGTATCCTTATGGCTCACTTGTCTCCCTGGTATGCCCAGCTTTTTACTTTTGACTTTTTTTTTACCATGGTTTTTAATTTAAGAGCAGCGTGAGCTAAGTGTGTCCAGTGGGATTGATGAGTCTCTTCACCTTGAAACAGTCGTTGCCTTGGGGATACTCTGGTCTTGGGGAAAGCATGCCAGCCTCTTTGGGTGCCTCTGCCACCACTTAGCTCTTTCTGTTGGTTTGTGTTTCTTCCTGGCCCCCAGAGTGATGGAACACTACTGGCCACCGGCTCATATGATGGTTTTGCAAGAATATGGACGGAGGACGGTAAGTGCTGAGCCCCTCGAGCTGGTGTCAGCGTGGGAGGTGCTGGGCGCTGTGGGCAGCAAGTCGGCGGTGATGGCTGGCGGTCAGCACAGTGCGCTTGCTTGTTTGTTCACGTAACAGGGAACCTGGCCAGCACCTTGGGCCAGCACAAAGGCCCCATCTTCGCCTTGAAGTGGAACAAAAAGGGGAATTACATTTTGAGTGCCGGTGTAGACAAAGTGAGTATTACTTGAGAGACAGCTCTCTGATCTGGAGATGCTGGTTTCTTTTTAATCTCTACATAACATTGCAGTTGCTTTGAATTCCAAGGCTTCCTGCTTCTCGTTGAGATATCAAAAGAATGTGTGTGTATTTGTTTTTGTGTGTGTGTGTGTGAGAGGGTTTTGATCTGTCAAGGTGGCACACCGTGTCTTAATATAATATGCTCGGCTGCAGACCACATGCAAAGCTTCCTTTTGTGAGGCACCTCGTTCAGCAGCAGGGAGAAGAAACTCTCCAAATGGCATTTATCAAATGCTTGAGGAAGCAAACTGGTGTGGCGTGTGCACTCCATAAACTCCCGGCCGCTGAGTGATTTTTCTAGCACACACAGTTTCCTCTCATCAGGCATTTTTCTGCTGAATTGGATGAACTGTTAATTCCCATTGTAGCGTGCAGGTTTCTCCAAGTGCAGGGCTAACGCAGGCATGGGGACAGGACATGGAATCTCCACGGAGCACATACAGAATTTCCTTGCTCTGGGCTTGGGCAGGGCTAGCGGGTGGACAGGGTGGTGTTAAATCCCAGGGGCTGTAAACACCCCAGTTGCGTCCTGGATGCCATCACTAGGCAAAGGGCGAGAAGTCAGGAGGGCCAGGCTTCATCCCCTCTCGGAGTCAGGTTCGGTTAGCAGTTCTCTCCCTCTCTGGGTTCCAGTAACCTCAGTTGTAAAATGACAAGAACCTTGAATGAATGGCTGTTTCATGAAATTCATAAGACTTGGTGGGAATTCCAAGACATTGCTTTGGAAAAGAAGTATTTAACAAGGGATGGAAGAAAATGCGTGTTTTCACATCAATTTCTGTTTCATCCCTGAGTACTCTCTGGTGGTGCAGGCTCCAAAAGGCTTTGCATTTTCATAATGATTTCAGAATGATTTGAAAGCCCTACTGGGTCTTCTTTTCTTTCAAATTCTAAGCATCAATATAAAATAGTAGGCTTGACCTCTAAACATCAGAACAGGCATTTATAATTAGCTGTCAACAACAATTGTGTCTGCTAAGGTAGGCCTGATGGTGGTGTCCTGCCACCTGTGATTGTAAATAAAGTTTTATTGGCACACAGCCACATCCATTCATTTACTATTGCCTGTGGTTGCTTGCGTGCTACAATGGCAGAGAGACTCCAGGGCCCGCAAAGCCTAAGATATTTATTATCTAGCCCTTTACACAAAATGTTTGCTGACCCCAGCACCAGAGTATAACCCTACAGGCTGGTGATTGATTCCTTCTTTAGCTCTTGTTCTTTGGAGTCAAGAAACCCTTTGTCAAACTTGGCAGCCTAATATATAATACAAATAAAAGCTGACGTGCTATGGTTGGGTGACACATTAAACACTCTCTTGTAACTATAATCAAACCTTTTCCAAGATGGTCTAATTCAAATGATTCGCATACACGGGACTTTGTCATGCACGCAGTATGTCATCAGTAATCGCTGGTTGAGTTTTTACAATAATTCGTGAAGATGAGAACTAGCGCTCTGGAGCACTTTCCTGCTACATGTGTTAACCCGTTCAGTTCTCCTGAGATAGGAGGCAGGTACTGAGGTGATCGAGTCCGTTTTACAGGAGAGAAATGGAGTCCCAGAGAGGTTTGCTCATTTACCTAGGGACACACAGCTAGTATAGGGAGGATCCACAGTTGGAACGTCAAGGCTTCCATAGAATTTCACGTAGCCCCTTGTGTCCCCACCTCCTTCCATCCCGGAAGGTTAGTGTTTTTCTGCCTGATTATGCACGTAGGAATCTTGTCGGGTCATAGGCACGCTCCCGTTAGCACTGGGTCAGCCAGGGCAGGCATAATACTAATGAGTAATCTTGAACGTAGCACCAAGGGAGAAGAGGTCATTGATGGGGAGGCTGCCATTCGCCCTCAGTGTGGGCTCAACCCAGAGTGGCTCCGCAGAGTTTAGAGTATTCAAAACTTTTGTGTAATTCACGTTCTCTTTTGTCCTCTCGATTTTTAACATAAACGTTGACTAAATGATGCAGTTACCAAACCGCACGTAAAACTGTACCGTAGAATTGTGTAAGTTGGTAACTATATAACAAATATAAATAAATAAACCCTCCCTGCAGTGCCGGATTTGTTTGTGGGTGGCAGAATTAAAGAAAAGTTATCCCCCACCACACAGCAGCAGAGCAGTTGTTTACTGGCAGAGTGGATCCAGAGCTCAGAAGAACCGAGTCCCAAAGAACCCGCTTCTCTGAGTGTCTCCTGAAAGGGTCGGCAGTCAACAGAAAACATGCCCAGTTCTCGTGACGGCAGAAGGCCTTCTGAGTGCACTGAGAGGGGGGAGCGAAGGGTCCGGTCGAGCTGGAGATCCCAGCTGGTGAAGAGCTCAACCCAGTCTTCTGGCTGCTGCCCAGGGAGCATCCTCCCAACAGCAGGATGTCCATAGGACTTTATCCTAAAATTGTTCCTGAAGAGGCAGAGGCCGCTTGTTTCACTCACTAATAGCTGGATAAGCAGGTGCCTCCCCCACCAGCCTCCACTGACCCCCGTGTAATCCGATTACTCGGTTGTATCTGGCTCCTGCAGTCCATGGGAGAAAAATCAGGGGAATTTTCAGAAATGCCAGTTTCTGCAGGTCTTCATTTGGGAAAGTGCCAGAAAGACTCTTGGATGTGCTTCGTTACAGATATTTTCAATACTCTTCAGCATTTTGGTGAGAGGGAAATCCCAGCCGATTTTGGTGGTTTCCCAAGTATCCCTCGAGGCTACTCTGTCCGGTTCCGTAGCCACCGGCACATGGAATGTGGCCCATCCGATTGGTACATGTAAAATACTGCATTTCAAGGATCTAGGATGGGGGAAGTGTGTCAGTTATCTCATTACTGTTTCTACATCGCATGCTGAAACAATAATACTTTGGGTAGATTGGAGTAAAACAAATGCTAGCGTTCATTTTACCTGTTCCTCTTTTTTAATGTGGTTCCTGGAGAGTTTAAGCCATCTGCGTGGCTCACATTCTATCTCTGTTAGTTAGCGCTGGTGGAGAAGGAGGAAGGACGGACTGTCCTTCCTCATATGATAGGTTGTTGCAGAGAATCCTTTTCGAAGAGGCTAGTTACTAACTTAGTCTTTTGTTTCCGGAGCACAGACAACAATAATCTGGGATGCCCACACAGGAGAAGCCAAACAGCAGTTTCCTTTTCACTCAGGTGAGTATTGTTTTTTTATCCTTCAAAAATAGGAATTCAGAGTCCTGAAATTTCCCTTCAAGTAATCCTGAATGCTCAGAGGGAAGAGCCATGGGGTCCAGCGGGTCAGAAGGTCCCCATGGCTTGGGAAGGTCTGTAAGCTACAGGTGCCCTCAACAGCCTCCTGCTCAAAAGCTTGGGAACACAAGGGGGCCAAACACAGAATCGCTGTGGGCTCTTTTAGCCTGGGGTTCCAAGAGGGGTGCTCTGTGGGGGTCCCTGGGACCACCGCCAGGCTCCAGGGTTGGTTGGCAGGACTCCAGGGCTCAGCATGCAGTCGTCCTCACGGCGAAAGGAAGGAAAGGAAAAGGAAGGTGGGCTGAAGTCCATGGAGACCAGGCTCAAGCTTCGAGTCCCTGCCTGGGGAGCTGCCCAAGATGCAGTTGACTGCACCCCTTGGTGTGCTGTGACAGCACATGTCAGGTGTTGTCCAGCAGGGAGGCTCACGACTTGGCACCCCAAGTTTTTATTGGGAACCCTCTCCCTGGCATGTACCAAAATCCAGACTCCCAGAGAGAAAAAGCAGGGCTCAGCCTCGGCCACATCACTTGTGCGGTTTAGGCAGTGTGAGTCCCTCCTACCACAGAACGGTGGGGATCCTCCCAGAATCCACCGTCCCGGATGCCCGCCGAGGGCCGCCCTTGCACGCTGCGCTTTCTAAAGGGCAGTTGTCTCGCCTGCTGCACTGGCTCTCTTCTGCTCAGCACCTAGCCACACCCCTTCGTCAGAGCTTCCAAATTCCTGCCTTAACCGCTTTCTTCCCCAACTCCAGCCTGATACTCTTAGAAGAAACTGATTCTGGATGTGGCCTCTTACCTCAAAACACAGACAGATAGCCACTCCTGAAACGAATAGCCTCTTTAGAAGAGACCGGCTTAAAGCCTAGAGGAGGTGGTAGATGGGGGCATTCCCTGAACGTGGGTTCCGTTTGCAGTGGCAGGTCTAACGTGCAGTGGCCCCGAGGCAGGCTGGTGAGAGCTCGGGGAACCTTTCCTCGTGGGCAGCCTGGGGGCCTGGGTCTCAGCAGCCCACGTCTCCGTGTGGCTCTGGACGGGGCAGGGAGCATGGCACTGGCTGCAGGTGCGTTCCCTGCCCTCTGCCGGGCGGGAACCTGCTGCCCGGCCACCTCCTCTCGGGCATCCCCTCTTCCGTCCTCTAGGCCGTCCAGACTCTTGGGAAATGGCCACCTGGTTGACCTCCGCACTGCCCCAACCCTGGCCTCCCAGGCCCAGGGTTTCCCAGCCTCGGCCCTCCTGGACCTGGGCTGGGGAATTCTCTATGTGGGGCTGCCCTGTGCCTTGTAGGAGGCTGAGCGGTATCCCTGGCCTCCGCCCACTGGCTGCCAGGAGCCACCTACCCAGTGGGACTTCCAGAGACAGCTCGGACGTGGCCAGGTGTCCCGGGGGTACAGAGGGGCAGAATCTCTCCTAACAGAACCGCTGGCCCACTGCTCCTTCCCGGCTTCTCCTCCCAGATAACTCCTGGCCCTTAAGTCCTTGTCCCTGGGTGGGTCTGCGTGATTTGGCAACATAACTTGAGGAAGCATCAAGTAGCTTAAAGACGGATAAGATGCATGCAGTTTTCACATCTAACAATAAAGAAAATACCGACTCTCCAAAAAGCAAAAGGAACTTTGTTAGTGTCGGGTTCTGAACTAGTGACTGGAGGTGATTTTAAGGCTGAGCAGCACGTGTTGTACTTCCGGGTATCAGCCTTGGGATTCCGGGAGGTGTGGGGTTGCCTTGAAGTTCCATTTACCGGTCATTCAGCCTTAGGCAAGTTAGTTCAACGTAGACCACCTCGGTTTCCAGATCTGAAAAGGTGAAGTAATCGTGGCCGTAATGTTCTTGCTGGGATTAAAGTCAGGGACCCGCCTCGGCACCGCTGCCCCTGTCCACTAGGTGCCAGAGGACACCTAGTGGACACCTGCCTCTTGTGATGGCCAAAACTGTCTCTAGACACCGCCAGGTGTCCCCTGGTGGAGGCGGGGCTCCTAGGCACCTGTGTTTGAGAACCCCTGCCCAAGAGAAGGCTCCCTCTCGCCAACTGATACTTTATGTCCACGGGCCTCTCTCGTGTCACTACCGTGTGGCTTTCATGCCTTTCCTTCGGGCAGGCTGAGGACTAAGCAGGAAGTCCCCTGCCTGAGGAGGCAGGGAGAGC
Organism: Cabassous unicinctus; assembly: GCA_029593785.1. Taxonomy (NCBI): domain Eukaryota; kingdom Metazoa; phylum Chordata; class Mammalia; order Cingulata; family Chlamyphoridae; genus Cabassous; species Cabassous unicinctus. The sequence goes on along the minus strand of JAQZBX010072310.1, from coordinate 7,017 downwards.
TGGGACCGAGGCGCCAGCCTGACCCCAGAAGAGGAGAGCGGGCCGGAAGGAGGGCTGGGCAGAAGAGAGTTTTGGCAAAGCTGCCAGGGAGTCCTGGATGAGAGGGCTGCTGCCCAAGACTGCCTGAGACAGCACCGTCTTCCTCAGTGCCCAGGAAGGCTCTTAGCAGGGAGGCTGGTGTACAAGAAACAGCATATGAGCCAAGGAGCCCTCCAAGGAGGGCCTGCGTCGGATGCAAGGACACCAGAGTCTGTTTTCTGCGCAGACCTTCAGTAGGCCTTGCTCCAGGTGCAGGCAGCTCATGGAGACAGGAGACCCAGGCCGGTGCACCTGCCACCCTGCTGCGTTGGAGAGGCAGTCTCCACCTTCCGCCCACTCTGCAGAGCTCGAGGTCTACCCTGAATGAACTTTTTTCTAACTTTTTATTTTGAAATAACTTCAAACTTAAAGGCCAGTTGTAAAAACAATACAAACCCGTGCAGAGAACTCCGACATAACCCTCTCCCCCTCATACACAGCTCCACCAACTTTTAACATTTTGTCACATCTTTGCCTTATCATTCTGTCTGTCCATCCAGCCAGCCATTTTCCAAACATTTAAGAGTAGGTCGTATGCATCATGTTCCTTTAATACTTAATGCTGCCACGTATGTTTCCTCAGAACAAGGAGATTCACTTATAAAAACACCTTGTATTAGTCAGCCAAACGGGTGCTGATGCAAAGTACCAGAAGTCTTTTGGCTTTTATAAAGGGTATTTGGGGTAAAAGCTTACAGTCACAAGGCCCTAAAGAGTCCATCTCAAGGTACCATAAGAGGTACCTTCTCACCCAAAGTCAGGTGCCATTTGTTGAAGCAAGATGGCAGGCATATCTGCAAGGGTTCAACCTTCCTCTTCCTCTTCAGGCTCTGGGCCCAGCTTCTTCCAGTCTCAGCTGTAGGCTGGCTTAGGGCTCAGCTGCTCTGTCTCTTCAGCTGCAAACTGTCAGGCGAATGGCTCGCCTCCCTCCCCGGGGCCACAGGATCAAAGCTCTCTCCTCTGCCGTGTGTGTGGAGCTCTCTTCCTCTGGCATCTATGGAGCTCTCTCTTCCCGTGTATCTACTTCCGTGTGTCTCCTTGTTAAGTGTCCATTTATATAGCCCACGAAGGGGTTACACCCTACTGACGTGGTCAAATCAAAGCCCTAATCTTAACGATTTAACCAAAGACAGCTCAGCTGAATCTAATACAATGAAAGGGTATCACAGAGGGGCAGACCAGTTTACAAACATAAACTCTTTTTGGAGCTCATAAATAATCTCAAACTGGCACACACCTTAAATGCAGTTACCAACTTTAAGAAACTTAGCCTCATTTGAAAGCTTGCAGTCTGTTTCAGTTTTCATACATCCCAGTAATGCCCCTTTCATCATCTTCTCCCCCAGGGTCTCCCCGTCCAGGGTCATGTATCGCACTTAGTTGTCGTCGTCTCTTTAGTCTATTTTTTTAATTGTGGAAACATATACAACATAAACTTTCCCACCTCGGCCGCTCCCAGGCACACCATTCAGTGGGGTTCAGCACACTCACAGTGTTGGCTGCCCTCATCACCTTGCCTTACCAGAACTTTCCCATCTCCCCAAACAGAAACCCTAAGCCCATGATGCAGGCGCGCCCCTCCTCCCTCCTCTCCACCCCTGGTCAGCGGTACTCTGCTTTTTCTCTATGGATGTGCATATTCTAGCTCTTTCGTGTAAGTGGAATCATACAACACCTACACCTGTGTATCTGACTTGTTTTATGCAACATGATGTATTCCAGGTTCATTCCTTTCATTGCACATATCAGAAATTCGTGCCTTTTTAAGGCTGCATAATATTCCATTGTATGTACACACCACGTTTTATTTTTCCACTTATCTGCTGGTGGATATTTGGATTGCTTCTGCCTTTTGAATCTTGTCGTTTAATGCTGCTATGAACACTGGTACACAGATGTCTGTCTGAGTCCCTGCTTTCCGTCCTTCTGTACCTAGAAGTGGGGATGGCCGGCTCAGATGGCGTTTCTGTGCTTAGCTCCTTAAGGAACTGCCAGATGTTTTCCACAGCGCTGCAGCAGTCTACACTCCCCCAGCATGTGTGAGTTTGCTGTTTCTCCACATCCTCCCCAGTACTCGTTTTCCATGTTTTAAATCATGGCCATTCTCGCGGTGTGAGATGACAGCTCATTGCACCTTCCATTTGCATTTCCCTAATGGCTGATGACGTTGAGCAGCTTCATGTGCCTACTGCCCACTGGTATGTCTTTATTAGAGAAGTGTCCAAGTCTTTTGCTCGTTTTTTAGTTGGGTTGTTTGTCTTTTTGTGTTTAGTTGTAGGAGTTCTTTATTATATATTCTGGATCTTAAGTCCTTATATACACGGTTTCTAAGTATTTTCTCCCATTCTACAGCTTGTCTTTTCACTTTTTTTTTTTTTTTTTTTTTTTTTTTTTTTTTTTTTTTTTTCTTTTTTGCTCGTTGTCTGTCAGTTCTTTTTTTCTTTAGGAGGCACCAGGAAGGTGGGCGCTCAACTGCTTGAGCCACATCCACTCCTTTCGCTTTCTTGATAATGTCCTTTGATGCACATGTTTCTAATTTTGATGAGGTTCAGATTATCTATTTTGTTGTTGTTTGTGATTTTGGTCCTAAGGACACATCGCTGTTTTCTTGTTACAGTTTCATACTTTCAGCTCTTACATCTAAGTCAGTCCATTTTGAGTTAGCTTCTGTACGTGGTGTGAGGTGTAAGGCGGGTTCTCCTTTCGCATTCATTCTGCAGATGCGTGTCCAGATGCCGCAGCACCACGTGCTGAAGAAGACACTCTTCCTCACTGTCGCACGTTAGTGGGCCAGAGAAGCGTGGGCTTGTTTCTCAGCTCTGTCTTATTCCACTTGTCTGCTTGTCTGTCCTTAGGCCAGCACACACTGTTTTGATTACTGATGTTTTGAAATCAGAAAGTGTGAGTCCTCCAACTTTGTTCTTTTTCGAAATGTTTTTGGCTATTCAGGGCCCCTTGCTCTTCCATTTGATTTTTTTTTTTTTGAAGATACTTAGATTACATAAATATTATACAAAAACTATAATAATTCCCATATGCCCCACCCCCCACACCCCCCACACCCTCCCACATAAACATCCTTCATTAGTGTGACACATTCACTGCAGTTGATAAACACAGCCTGGGGCTTTGCCATTAAGCATGGGCCATAATTCACATTGCAGACCACACTCTCTCCCACACAGTTCTGCATGTTATGTGATGATATGCCATTTGAATTTAATGATTAGATTTCCCTTTTCTGCAAAGAAGAATGTTGGAATTTTTATTGAAATGGCACTAAATTTTAAATTGCTTTGGGAAGTATTGACATCTTAATGCTGTTACGTCCTCTAATCCGTGGGCGTGGAATAGCTTTCCATTTATTTATGTCTCCTTTAATTTCTCTTTCTAACGATTTGTGGCTTTCTGCATACAAGTCTCTTACATCCTGGCTAAGTAAATTCCTATGTATTTTATTCTCTTAGTTGCTATTGTAATTGTTTCCTTGATTTCCTTTTTGGTTTGTTCCTTACCAATGTACAGAAACACCACTGGTTTTTGAGTATTAATCTTGTACGCTGCCATTTTGCTGAATTCATTTGTTATTCTAATAGCTTCCTTGGAGATCTTTCAGGAATTTCTGAATAGAGGATTGTGTCATTGAATACACTTTATAGGGCTGCCAGTGAATTGAGCCATTGGTGTTGCTTTAACCCAATAACATGGCCCCTTCCCCACCGAGAGAGACACAGCTCCAAGTGCAAGCATCTTGTCGCCCATCTCTTGCTGTCTGTGTGCATGGCAGAAAACACACATCATAAATTCACCATTAGTGGCATTTAGCACTTTCACATTGTGGTGCAACCATCACCCCTGTGTACTTAGAGCATTTTCATCACCGCAAAAGGTAGCCCCGCCTCCACTGAGCAGCCCACACTCACGCCCCCAGCTCCTGGCACCCAGCCTACGTTGTCTCCATGCCAGCTAGACATCTGTGCTCTGGACCATGCAGATCAAAGCAGTGGCCACACGAGAGCCTCGTTCCTTGCGGATTCGCATTGTGTGGGGCATAGGAAGGAGCCAGTGACAGGGTCACAGCTCTGGAATGCCAGGCGAGCCGGCCTTTGTGGTGTAAGGAATGTTTGTAATGCAGAGAGCTCCGGCTCCTACCTTCCAGAGAACAGTATGCCAGAGCACACAGCAGTAAAGCTCCCTTCGTGCTCTTAATAAAAGTTGGCTTGTAGAGTCTTTCAGCAGAAAGTATTTTCCAAAGCGTTCCTGGGGCTCCACGGCAGGGCTCTCCGTCCAGCTGGCCCGGGAAGACCCAGACCTCGTGGCTCTTGTCTATCGAAAGCGCCCCTCACCTGTACTCTTGCAGCCTCCGTGGGTGCCCTATCCTGTCACTCGGACAGGAAGCTCCTTTTCTGTGCCGGGCAGTGTGCCGGAGACCGTACAGAAACGGAAGGAAAAAGAAGTGTGCTTGTGTGCATGACGGCAGATAGTCCACACCTGCAGGAGCACCTTTCAGTAGCAGCGCAAGCCCCCCCAGGCCTCTGCTGTGCCCGCCCACCTGCCTAGGGCTGAGAGCCTCGTTCCTGGCCCCTTTCCACTGCTCGGCACAGACGCCCAGGCCACCCCGCCCTCTGGCCTGGAAGGCTCTCAGGAGCAGGTAAGGTTGCGGGGGTCGGGCTGGCGACCGAATGTAGGGTGGCCATCAAGGAGTCGTACCAGGTCTTCGCAGGGGCCCACGGGTCCTGTCCGCGCTGTCTTAGCAACTGCCCCTGAATCCATAGTTATTTCAAAATGAAACTCCCTGTTCAAATACAAAAGCCTAACTGCACCCACTCAGAGTGTGGCCAGCACTTTCCCTCTGGGTGGCGAGGGTCAGCGGGCGCAGGCCACTGTCCCGGAGCCGCCCACCAGATGGTCGCCTTTTCAAGTATGTTAGTGACATGCCCAAACACAGGCCGACCCCAGAACTCGCTGTCGAGCTCTCGCAAGGTTATCGGGGAGCAGCCGCAGGCTTTGTCTTCTGGCCCGTGGTCATCATTCCGAGCCAGCTGGTTATTTCCTTCGTTCCTCTGGGCACACGTGGGGAGCATGCCCAGAACTGTGGGGCTGTCGCTGAGTGTGCTGCTGGGGGTGGGACAGAAAGAGACGACCTGTGCTCTGGTGATTTCTGCTGCTGGAAAAACTGCTGCCGGTGCAGCCAGATCCTCCCCCACCCGCCGCGAAGCTGGACGTTGACCCTCATGGGGCCCTCCCAGTAGTCCAAGACAGGCCTGTGGAGGACTGTGCTCCGTGCTGAGAGGCTAAGAGAAGGGGGGCCAGGCACGTGGGACGCGTGTGCGAGAGCCGAATTGGCCCAGCTGCAGCACTCGCCCGCCGTGGCGGCTTCAGAGCACACTGGAAGCTGCAGAGGACAGGGGAGGTCAGTCCGTGCAGCCCCCAGGGCAGGGGCCAGCAAAGCTCGGCACACCCATGGTGTGAGCGGGCCTACTGGCGGGCAGCCGCACCATGGTCTACACGTGTGTGCCGCTCTGGCTGGAACCGAGGGCCTGCGACCGCAACGTCCATCGCCAAGGCCCGAGCTTCTGCCTCCTGGCCCTTCACCGGAACAGTGCCAGCCCCGTCCTGGCCCTTCACACAAAGAAGCTGCGCTCAGGAGGGACACAGCTTGCTGGAAGAGGGCACATTCTCGCCGGGTGCCTCCCGCCGTCTCACACACTCTGTTCTTCACATGTTTTTGAGCAGATGTGAAGTCTGCTGAAGAGGGCACCGGGAGGGGGATGCACATCTGTCCCCGCTGTGTGTGAGTCCTGCCCAGTTGACGTCGTCAGTGTCTCGGCCAGTCGTTAACCAAAGCCGGGGGCTCCTGTGGGACCAGTGGTCACCACGGTGTCTGTTGGCGGCTCGTCCTTCCGTTGCTCCTGTGAAATGGGCGCCGTGTGCCGTAACAGCGCATCCCGAGGCGCCTGCAGCCACCACCGGGAGCCTGCGTCCAGACCCGCTCCCGTCAAGAGGGGAGGGCAGCTCTCCCCTTCCTCCTTCCTCGCGTCCAGACCCCTTGCACCCGCCTGGCCTCAGCAGGCCAGAATCATGGAAGGTGAAGTTTCCACATATACTCTGTGTGAAGTCAGGCCAAGATGAGCGGTAGGGAGGAGGGGAGAGCCATATTTTGCTCTGAAACACTGAAAAGACAAATACAGTATTTAGGGATATGGCTCCGTGGGTTCTGGCTTGCAGTATAGGCTTTAGAGTTGTGCTGAAACCTCTCCCCCACCACCCCGGGAGTGCCGGTGGAGCCCACACGGTACCAAGACCCATCCTGGCCCCGTGCTCTGTACCACCTCGTAACGGCTCGCTCGTGGGGGGAGCTAATGCAGACCAACATCAGCAAGGCGTGGCTGCTGCCCCCCCCGCCCCATTACAGATATGAATGGAAGGGACCCTCCCTGCACACTGCCTATCACCAGTTTGGTCCACTTTAAGGAGGGGACCTTCGCCCTCAAGTGACCATGCGTGCGCCAGCTGTACGTCCATTCAGTCACATGGTGGGCCAACCCGAGTTTAATAGAATATGCGGAATGTTCTCTGTGAGAAGCAGCAGACCCAGTCGTAGATGGCCCTGTCCAAAGTCAAGGAGCAGCTTGGGGCCACAGAAAACCAGTAAGAACAGATGTCCTACCCTGATGTAATCAGCCCATCTACTCTTTCCTAAATGACAGTTGTGCTATCCACTTCTCATTCTCCAGGTTATAAAGACCAGGCTCTTAAAATACAATGTGTACACATTTATTTGTGTACTGTAAGTCATTTTCCAAAATGCAGGCACATAGGTCCCTAAGTGAAGCTGAGCTCTTCTGAAGTCCTTTTTTAAAAAGCTGGCATAATTTTTTTTCTGAATAAAAATGGGCAGCACAATCAAGTCCAGTTCTGTAACTCACATTCTAAGAG
>JAQZBX010072309.1:0-15093 GCA_029593785.1 Cabassous unicinctus | reverse complement strand
CTTAAAGGCAAGATAGATCATATTTCTTTATTTTGTTAAATCAAATTTAATTAAACTCTGCACTCATCCATATGTTCAAGCTTAGTGATTTTTCTTGAAAATCTGTCTCTTAGGATAGCACAAAGAGTCTGGAAATGTAAGGATGAGTCTATTCTTTGGTTCTTCATACCTCCTGCATGAATCTCTTGAGGATTAGGAAATAGAAGAATCCATTTTCTGCAGGGGAGCTGGTGGTGGCAGTGATGGTGCTCAGGTTAGAGAAGGACAAGGGTTATAGGAGCATAAGGTCAATAACCTTTCTTATTTTCTGGCCCTTCAAGACCCACAAAGACCTGAACAAACCAAAACTTTATAACTGGGCTCCTGGTTCTCACCTCTAACCCATCCTCACTGCTAGTAGCAGCAAGAGCAACTCCCGTCTCAGTTGCTGAAGCTTCTCTCTTTTCCTTTCAAAGGCACTTTATCTGACCCCTTTTACCCTTTCCAGTCTCCCCAACCCCTCCCTCGCACCTGTGCTTCTTTCCCCAACTACACACTCAGTTGCAATCAGACAGGTCTCATCTCTATTCCTTCCTGAACTCTGGCCTCATCTGTGTTCATTTACCTCCAAAGACTCTGTTCAGGCTTTTCTCTTGGCCAGAAATACCCTGCAAATTCCTTCTCCACTTATTTGAATATCCCATCCAATTTGTACTGGGTTGACTAGTGTCCTCCCAAAATTACATCCACCCAGAACCTGCAAATGTGAACTTATTTGGAAATAGGGTCTTTGCAGATGCAATTAATTAAGATAAAGTCCTACTGGATTAGGGTGGGCCCTAATCCAATGTGACTAGTGTCCTTACAAAAGAGGGAAATTTGGACAGACACAGAGGGAAGACAGCCATGTGTAGACAGAGGCAGAAAGTGGATTGATAAAGCTACAAGTCAAGGAATGCCAAGGATTGCCAGGAGCCACCAGAAGCTAGGAGAAAGGCAGGGAACAGATCCTTCCCTAGAACCTTCAAATTGATCATGGCCCTGCCAATATCCTGATTTTGGACTTACAGCCTCCAGAACTGTGAGACACTAAACTTCTGTTGTTTTAAGCCATAAAGTTTGTGATACTTTATTACAGCAGCCCTAGGAAACTAAGACCATCTCTCCAGCTTCAAAGCAAGCTCCACGCCCTCCAGGAAAGCTTTGCAGGCTGCTTCCATCCACACTGATCCCCTCCCTTCTCTGCCTTTCAACAACACTTAAAGCTAATGGCACATGTTTTGGCAAGATGCAGTCTTCTGTTATGATTTTTTATGGATGCTTCATCTCCCAAATGGACTGTCAGCTGAAACCTTAATTAATAAAAGCCCTTCTGAATCTTCCACTGCACAGAACATGAGAACACAGATGATATTCTCAGAAAAAGTAATAAATCAACTGATGGCTTATTATGTGAAATTTAAACACAAACAGTGATTCCCAATTCCTGTTTTCCTTCTTGGAAAGCTATGTGCTGAACTGGGTCTCTTTTCTCCTCCATGTTTACTATTCAATATGGGTTGAGCTATAGTTAATTCTGGCAAAGAAAGACAGAATCCTTCTCTCACCTTCCTCCTCTACCTCCCCAATCCTTTGCCAAGATGAGACATGCTACTTTGTGTCAAATGTCCCATTGGGTAGTGTTAGGGATTGAATCATGTCCTCCACAAAGACACATTCAAGTCCTAACCCCTGGTCCTGTGGGGATGATCCCATTTGTATGCATGATTTTTGAAGATGTTATTAGTCATGTTGTGCCCAAACTGAAAAGGAGTGGGCTTAATCCAATGTGGCTGAAGTCTTATAAGCAAAGGAAATTGGACATGGCAGGAGTAACCAGAGGAGGACACAGAAAAGAGACGGATTACCATGTGATGGAGGACTGCTGGTGTGACAGTTTGAAGCTGGATGGACCCCAGAAAATTATGTTCTTAGAGTTAATCCATTCCTGTGGGTGTAAACCTATTGTGGGTGGGACCTTTTGATTAGGTTACTTCGGTTGGGGTGTGCCCAGAGTGGTTCTTAATCCTCTTACTGGAGTCCTTTATAAGTGGGATGAGTACAGAGAGAGAGACAGAGAGAAACAGAAGGTGAGAGAGAAAGCTCCTGAAGCCAGGAGCTGAAAGCTATGAAACCTAGAAGAAAAGGGAGAGACCAGGAGACACCACCATGTGCCTTGCCATTTGAAGAGCAGTACAGGGTCACAGGCAGACAGTCTTCAGGTAGAAAGCATTGCCTGGTGATGCCTTGATTTGGACATTTTCACAGCCTCAGAACTGTAAGCTTGTAAGTTAATAAATACCCATTGTAAAAGCCAAACCATTTCTGGCAGCCTAGCAAACTGAAACAGCTGGAAAGCAGCACCAGAACGCTATACACTCTAGGAGAAAGCATGGCCAGGAATACCTTGATGTTATACTTCTAGCCTCCAAACTGTGAGTCAGTAAATTCCTGTTGGTTAAGCCACTAAGTGTGGGGTATTTGTCACAGCATCCCTGGCAAACTAAGACAGGCAGAATCACTGAGATTAACCACCTTGTAGTACCACGGGTTGGGGAGCCAGCAGCCTGCTCTGAGATGCTCTAACAACCCTGGGAGGCTTTTTTTAAATGCTTATGATCTCTCCCGCAGAAATTCATATACCTTGAGCCAAACCTCATCCTTGGACACTCTGAGGAAGGAGGAAAAGGGCCTGTGTGTCCCATAAAGGGTCAAGATGTAATTTTTTAGACCTCATTCTTGTTCTTCTACAAACAGAAGTCACTGTAGACCCTTTGTAAGGAGCCTTCACCTAAGCATTACCAAGACACACTGAATCTCCTCTTGGGCCTTGGTCAGCTGCTAAAACTATTTCGTCTTTCATTTCTGAGGTCCTTCTAGGACCTCTGGTGTTTGACAAGGCAGACATGGTTTAAATTTACTGGAGAGTTCCACATCTATTCTCACTGATGTCACATGGCAAGAGATGATCACAGCCCTATTTTGAGCCTTTTTGGCTGAAATAGCCTTCCCTATTTTTACTGCCATTTGACTACAAGCAGCCAGCATTATTTCAGGCTCAAGACAAAGAATCATCACATAATGTCTGGGTGGGTTGTCTTTATTTAGCCACACCACCCCCACCTATCTTTGACCTATAATAAGTTCACCTTGATCTGCTGAATACTTTTTTCTATGTTGCTCTGAGAATATACTGGGTACTGTAGGGCTCCTTTGTATTTTCTTTCCATTTTTAGAGTTTGATATATATTTTTGTTAGAAGAGTTAAATACCATCAGAAGTCACTGAGTAGCACAGGTATATTACATGCCAATATGTCATATTTTTGGCCATTTTAAGGAACCCTTTTTAACTAAAACCAGGAAATGAAAAAAGCTAAGTTACAGAGATAACAATCCCCCATTTTCACCACTGTTTTCTTCTTGGGAAGGCAAAGAGTGTCATCTATAAACTATTTCCATTTCATGCTATTACTTACTCTGATGGTTTGGAGCTGTATGTAGTCCAGAAAAACATGTTCTTAAACTTAACCCATTCCTGAAGGTGTAAAACCATTGTAAGTAGGACTTTTGCATGAGATTACTTCAGTTAAGGTGGGGCCTACCTCAATCAGGATGGATCTTAATCCTATTACTGGAGTCCTTTATAAGCAGAATGAAATTCAGAGGGAGAGAGAGAAAGCCACAGAGGGAGCAGCCAGAACCCAACAGAACCCAAAAGAGAAGGGAGAGGCCTAGAGAGCCCGCCGAGTGCACTGGAATGTGGCAAAGGAGCCCAGGACCAACAATCACCAGCTGCCAGCCTCAGAACACCAGTCTTTGGGAAGAAAGCATTGCCTTGATGATGTCTTGATTTGGACTTATTGCTAGCCTCAAAACCATGAGCTAATAAATTCCCATTGTTAAGACCAACCCATTGCATGGTATTTGCTTGAGCAGCCAAGAAAACTATAAGACTTACTATAAACACCAACACCTTCACAGGAATCCAAAAATGACTTTCACCATACACCAAGGTGAAATAATGGTGATAACATCAGGGACATAAGCAATTACTGTGGTTCACCTTACTGCTTCCACTCTCAGATCTTAGCTCTGTCATTATCTCAGAGATAAGTTTGTGTCAATCAATTTCTAAACTTCACAAGGTCCCAGAAGGAATCAATGACATTTATTTACCAGTGGTGTTAAGTACATAATTTCCATTTGTGGCCATCAACGACATGAGGCCCAAATTTACCATCCATCCAAAATCTCTACTGAATAGCAACAAGGAACATAGATTTATGATAGGAACTGGGGGGTATGGAAGTGATGAATTGTGTTTTCTAGGAATTTGAAGTCTAATAAGAGGAAGGGGAAAAAGGGGGCATAAAAATGCTAAGACAAAAATAAGTACCCTAAGAGATAAAAGGAGGGAGTAGTATAACAAAAAGCAATAGTTGTGGACACAGACTAGGTTTCAGCCTCAGTATATCAGTCAGCTTTGTTGCAGTAACACTGTGTAATAAGCATCCTTGAAATGTTAACACCTTATATAAACAAACATGGTTTTCTTACTGGGGTTTGGCTGACCTAGGGTGGGCTCTCAATGACCAACATGAGCTGGGCTGGGCTGTATAGAACTTGGCTCCAGGCAAAAGAAAAGACCCAAAGAGGGCAAGTCTCAAAAAACAAGCACATTATATCTGTTCACATCATTTCTGCTAATATCCATTTGACCAAACCAAGACATATATCCAAGACTGAAATCAAGGGCTACTTAATCCAGAGTGAGAAGTAAAGAGATATGGTTATTTGCTGAATAATAATCCCAACTATCACACTCAGTTTCCACATCTATAAAATGGGGTAATATAAGAGAATCAACTTCATGGGTTGCTTTGTGGAGGAAATGGGTATTTCATGTAACATATACTACCTAGTTCTAGCACAGAGAAAGTGTCCAATAAATATTAGCCTTTATTATTATCCAAAGCCTAACCATTCATGTGTTCAAAGGAAGGATGGGTCATATCTTACTTATGAATTCAAGAGAGGCAATGTTTGAAAGTCAGAAACCCTGACTTTGGCCCCATCAGCCTCAAGCACTTTACTGATGCCAGAGGAAATATTTTGTTTAAGGAAAGACCATTCATGAAGTAATTTACAAACATAACCAATAATCTGCATGTGAAAGCAAGAAAAGCCCTCCCCAGCCCCTTCCTCTGTACCTTTCTCCCTCTCTCTCTCAGGGATTGTTCCGGTAGATAGAATATATGTTAGAATAACAACTACTACCAACATTGTGAAAATAGCACAATATTTTCAAAACAGTTGCAGTGTTACTAAACCTCTTGGGGATGTATTTTGTTTTGCAGAGCTCCTTAACCCATTTTGGGAGCCCAATTTAGGGTAGTATATAGAAGACAAAACCATTCTGAGCAAAGAATGTCCAAACCTGCAGGATGTTGGAATCTGGAGTCAAGTGAGAGAAAAAGTCTTTAAGAGGGAGGATTGCCCAAGAACATTGTGGGGAATTGGAATTTGAAGAGGACAGGGTCAGAGAAAAACTCACTATGGTGAGTAATAGTTGATAAGTCTTTTTAGAAGTAATGACTGATGTTAAATTTTAAGTTGTTTATACTGTTATGTTCGCCCTCAAGTACTCCATATCCAGAGTAAAAGTCTGCATAATAAAGCTGCCTTGTAAAAGGGCTACTTGGAGGGAATGGAAAAGTAGAGAATCTGAGCCGCATGGAGCAAAGTAGTCAGAGAAAAAGACAGGAGTTGTAAGGTGCAAAACAGAGAGCAGAGCTACATAATTCAGCAGCTAATAGAAATCATAGTAAAAATCACGTGAAAAGCAGAAAGATAAGCTTCCTGTTGGGGATTGAATCATTTCCCCCACAAAAGGCATGTTTGAGTCCCAACCCCTGGTCCTGTGAGTATGGATCCATTTGTAAAGAGGAACTATGAAGATGTTATTAGTTAAGGTATACCTAAATTATATGAGGGTGGACGTTAATCCAAATATGGCTGAAGTCCATACAATATGCAAATGAAATTGGGCACAGAGGGAGAAGCCATTGGGAGCAGCCTGAAGCTGGAAGTCAATAGAAGAAAAAGGGGAAGATGCCACCATGTGCATTGACATGGACAGAAAAGCCAAGCACCAAAAGATTGCTGGCAGCCAGCCCCAGAATGTTAATCTTCTGGAGATATCATTGCCTGGCCGATGCCCCGGTTTTGGACTCTCCTTAGCCTCAAAACTGTGAGCCAATAAATTACCAATATTTAAGACATCCCACTGCATGGGATCTGCTTCAGCATCTTAGAAACTAAAACACCTCCCAAAGAATTCTTGGATTCTGGACTATCTCCAAACTCTCCAGCAATCCTTAGTTACTCCTTGATTCCCTTTGGGAATTCCTCCGCCTGCAGCACTTGGTAGTATCTAAGACATGGATCCTGCTTTTCCCATCCCATGGGTGAAGGATAGGCCTGCAACACAAAATTCTCGGTGTAGTCTTCTACCCTCCTGAGCACAGTAACTGGTCCAGGTTGTCCACATAGCTCAATCTGAGTCTTATGGAGTGATGACGGGGTTGCAATAAATGCCAGGAAGGAGAGGGTTTTTGTCCTTCAGCAGTTATAAGCACAAAGACTATATAAGCTAGGCCTATTCATAGTCATCTTTTCTACCACTTGGAGAAAGCATGATGGGGAATGGAGTCAATACAACAGAGAGCAGAGGCAAGAGGTAGAGAATAAAAGACAGAGCCCTAATGACATCCTTTGAACCCTTGGATCCAGTCAGAAGTCCATCCACAGCTGAGATCTCCAGACCCAGACTTCAGAAAGGATTCTGTCAGTCACAATCAAAGAATTACTACCTCATTGTATTAGTCAAAAGTTCTCCAGAGAAACAGAACTGACAGGAAATATATATGCATATGCATACATATGTTTGTATTTATTTTGAGATTCATTACAGGAATGGCTCATGCCACAGTTGGGACTGGTGAGTCCAAATTCCACAAGGCAGGCCCTGAAAGGGGCACTCTGATGAAGGTTTAGATGAGTTCCCCAGGAGAAGCTGGCTGGCTGAAGTAGAGGTGGAAATTCTTTCCTTCCGGCTTCTGTTGACTTTGAGCTTCTGGCTGCTCCCTGCTGCTTCTTTCCTCTGTAGCCTTCTCTATAAGGCTTCCAGTAAGAGGATTAAGGCCCATCCTGATTTAGTTGGGCTACACCTTACCTGAAGTAACCTCATCAAAAGGTCCTATTTACAATGGGTTCACACCCACAGGAATGGATTAAGAACATGCTTTTCTGGGGTACAAAACTCCAAGCCACCAAAGTCCACCTTCTGGATCCCCAAAAGACACGTTCTTTCCACATGCAAAACACATTCATTCCATCACAACATCCCAAAGGCCTTGAGTCATTTTAGTACAAAGCTAAATAGAAAGTCTCATAAAAATTGGTTATGGGTGTGGTCTGTCCTGGGGCAAAATTCTTCTGTCAGGTGAACCTATGAAACCCAGAAAATACATTATATGCTTCCAATATACAACAGTCTGGCAGGTATGGGATGAACATTCCCATTCCAGAAGGGAGAAATTGAAAGGAAAACAGTGGCCATGGGTCCCAAACAAGTCCAATAACCAGCAGGGCAAACTCCATTACATCTCAAGTTCTGAGAGTCATCATGTCTGGGTCGAAGTTTTTCCTCTGGGCCTGATAGAGCAGCAGCCCCAAGCACTTGCACAGTGACCATGCTCTCCCCTAACACAGGGGTGAAGGCTCCACCCTCTCCAAGCATTGGGATGGTGGCCAAGGTCTTCTCAAACAACAGGCCCCACCATCTCTGAGCACTGGGGTCGTGGTATGCTCCTTGAGCAATGGGGTACAAGGTCTGCCCCCACCAAGCCCAGGGGCAGATCTGCCCTTTCTATATACATGGGTGGACCCACTCTCTTGGCCCAAGGAGATTTCATTGGTCCAAATCTCAGCTTCTATGGTTCTGCCCTTGAAGACATTTTCCCTTCAATTCATCCCTCTCTGTCCTTTTCAGTCCAAACTGGCAGTGCTTATGCTTATACAAATTTTGATAAACCTTGTTGGCTTTGCATGCAGTTCAAGCAAGTCCAAACCTTCAGACAATAGAATTTTCCACAGATCCTTCCTGGATAACTGCATTTCCAATCCTGACTTCCTCTGAAATGGCTGACTGGATCCATGTTTAGTCACACTCTCATTAGTAAAAGGTTGTTCAGCTAAACCCTCACATGGAGCGCTGTCCTCTGGGGACCTACTTCCTAGAAGCTCAGGGAGGTCCCTGATACAGCCACTTCTGGCCCTAGCTTTGGAACACACTATCTGGATAGGCTCAGAATTTTCTATATCATCAATTTCTGATTTTTTAATGCTTAAGAGTTCAGTTCTCAGATTATCCCTTTCATATCACATTTTACTACAAGTTGAAAGGGGAAGCTAGGCTGTACCTTCGGCATTATCTCAGAAATCTCCTCAGCTAAATTTCCAAGCTCATCGCTTACAAATTCCACTTTCAGTCCAACATTAGAACACAATTTTATCAAGTTCTCTGCCACTTTATATCAAGGATCACCTTTCTTCCAATTCTCAATAATGCATTCATAATTTCCTCTATTTCTACCAAGAGTCTCTTCAAAGAAATCTAGACTTTTTCCATCAAGCCCTTCATAATTCTTCCAGCCTCCATCCATTACCCAATTCCAAAGCAGCTTCCACATTTTTAGGTATTTGTCATAGAAGCACCCCACTTTTTGGTACCAAAAATGGTTTGGGTTTCTTGGCCACTAAAAGAATTTTCATATAATAGCTTGGCTTAAGAACAAGAATTCATTGGCTCACGATTTCAGACGCTAGAAGGCTTACTGCCTCCTGGGGTTGGTATCTTCTGGTTGGCCAGCAATCTTTGGGGTTCCTTGGCTTTTCTGTCACATGGCAATGCACATGGTGGTATCTTCTTTCCCTTCTGGGTTCCTTTGACTTACAGATACTGGCTGCTCCTCATGGCTTCTCTCTCTGTGGGCTTATCTACAAAGCCTCCAGTAGTAGGATTAAGACCCATTATGATTCAGTTGGGCCACAGGGAACAAGAAGCTGAAATTCAATGGAATCTGGAAGAGAATGGAGAAGCCAGGAGAAAGGCCACCATGTGCATTGTCATGTAACAGTGGAGTCTAGGACCAAGGATCACTGGCAGCCAACCCTAAAATACCAGTCTTCAGGAAGAAAGCATCATCTTTATGACACCTTGATTTGGAATTTCTTTTAGCCTCAAAACAGTGAGCTAATAAATTCCCATTGTTTAAGCCTACTCATTGCATGGTATTTGCTCTGTTGAGCAGCCAAAGATATGAAAGCAGTAGCCATAGATAGTATGTATATGAATTAGTGTCATTATATTCCAATAAAACCTTATGTACAGAAACATGTTGGCAGGGCAGAATTTGCTCACATGTCATAGTTTGCTGTCCCCTGCTCTATACACCTTAGATGGGAGATTTCAGAATGATCACTGAATTTGTGCTTCAGAAAATTCCATAATTTTCTTTATTGGGATGGCTCTAAAAGTTATTGCTATGGTGAAAGAACTTTTTTCTAAACTCAATGGCTGACAAATAGTATGAATGGCATAGAAGATTATACAGCATTTCCTCTTGCCTATCTTACTTGTGCAGTCAAAAATATGAAACACTAAGATTTCATGAAACTTAGCTGCTAACATTGGCCTTTCCAGGCCTAAATTCAATGAAAGTTTAAAAATTTAAACTATCTATCTAGTTTACTACATAGACTATCTAATCAGTTCCAACCAAATCAGTTAGTAATAGCATCACAAAATAATACTGTTCCAAACATACTTGCACATTATTTTTTTATTAATTTTATTTACAAACACAACACAGCCATCAAATATATTACCACTTTCCTCCTTTCCTTATCCTCTGGTAACCTCTAATCTACTTTCTGTTTCTGCAAATTTTGTATTTCTAGACATTTCTTATAAGTGACACCATGCAATATTTGTCCTGATGGATCTTACTTATTTCACTGAGCATGATGTTTATAAGGTTCTCCCAGGTGGCTGCATGTCTCAGAACTTCATTCTTTCTAATAAGTACCACCTTTTGTTTATCCATTCATTCATTGATGAACGCTTGGGTTGTTTCACTTTTTGGCTATTGTGAATAATGTTGCTATGAACATTCATGCACAAGTTTCTGTTGAGACCCTGTCTTCACTCTCTTTGAGTATGTATCCAGAAGTGGTCTGTGTATATAATCTATTTTCGGTGAATACTGTTGCCTTCCTAGGATTCTCCCAAGCTTTACTTATTCCTTTGCCAAGAGACTTAATAAGTGTCTTTTCCAGCTCATTAATCATTTCACTTTCCAATCTCTTGATTATCTGAGAGAGCTTTCCTCCTTGAAATAGGTCTCAACACTTTGTGCCTCACTGATGCCAGTGGATGAAATATTGGGCTGCTTAGCTATATTCCTTTCTTGTGTAATGCAATCAAAATGGCCACCAGCAACAGGCACATGAATCAATTTGAAGATGCCTTTGAGCATCCATCTTGACCAGACAAAAATCAGGTTTATATGTATCAGTCAGCCACCACTGCAGAAAATAGGCACAAGGCATAGCTCTGCCAGCATGTAGCCAGCCTGTCTATGACTTACATGAGCTCCAGCAGTATCTCCTTGGGTCTCTTATCCCATTGGGTTGAATCTGACCAAGTACTAGAGCTCTCTAAGATGGCAGCCATCTCTCTGAGAGCTCAGAATCCAGTTGATGCCTGGATCTCACAGGACCCTGGTTCCAGAAACCCTTATCTGGTACAGCCAATCTCCCTGACCCTCTGATGCTGAGTCTTTTCTGAGCTTAAATCTACTCCCTTCCCAGAGCCCAATATGTAATCTGCCTTTCTCTAGCCCATCATATCAGGCCTTAGCTGGGACTCCTAGCCAGATCCTGGGATCCATGGGTTTCTAACCTCCTCTTAGTCTTCCTTCTTGCATCCTCAATGATTAGTACAGTGCATGGCTCATAGTAGGGGCTTAATAAATATTATTTGAACACATAAGCAAATGAATGAATGAGTTGGGACCTTGCACATGCCCACAAAATGGTAGACAATTGTGGTAAACTATTCAAATATTCATTCCCTACCCCTCCCTCACAATAGGAATATACTTTCCTGCTTATTATTAATAGGGTTCGCCGCATGACTTACTTTTGCCTTATGATGGGCAAAGCATGCTTCCCCATGCCTTGAGATTGAGTTTGGCCATGTAACTTGCTTCAGTTAATGAGATATTGACAGACATGATGCAGGTGGAGGCTTGTATGATGTTGTTTGCCCTCTAGTCCTTCTTTCATACCATGTGAGAACTTTCCCCACTCTCACCACCCCTAGTAACTGTTGCTCCTTTACTCTAGGCTCCAGAATGAATACATACAGAGCAATTCTGAGCCCAAAGCAGAGTAAGAGGTCAAGTGAGGTGGACCTGCACCTTAAGTTCCTTAAATCACAGTCATCTAGCCTAGGCCAACCTAGAACAGTCAGCCTTCAGGCATCCAGCACAGACAAACAAGAAATGATCATTATTTTAAGCCAGAGCTTTGGAACTATTTGTTATGCCACATTATTGTAGCAGTAGATAACAGATGCATCTACTCCCACCAATAACAATAACAGCACTACCACTACTGTTATCATTACCATTATAGAAATAGACCCAAGCACATGACATTGTCCATTTGTAGCAATTATACCCAGACTAGAAAGACAGAGTGAAGGAAGAAGGCCCTAGTGCCCAAGTTGAAGACATTTAAAGAAGAAAAGGGGATGGCAAAGGAGAAGGGGGAGGCCGAAAGGCACTGCCTGATTAGCCCACAACTGTGCCCGGAACTGCCTTGAAGATAGCAGCTATCACATCCAGAAAATCCTCTCTCTTAATTGAAGAGAGATACACACTCCATTTTTTTCTTTGCACTTGCACATGAACTGAAGAAATCTATTCAGTTCTTTCTTTAAAATAACCATTTCAAAAGGTCCTCGCAGACTTGAGTGGGCACACCCAGTTTAAAGAGAGCTACCAATAGCACTAAGTTGCAGATGCAGGCATTTATCAGGGTCCTTGGTTTTCCACAATGATAACTATTATATACAAGCCCAAACACATCCTTCCAATCGGCATTGGTGTTGGGCGCTAAGATGGAGCCTTGCATATAGATTTGCTGCCTTTTTCCTGAGATGTTCTTTTCACAAAAAGAAAATAGTTTTTTGTTTGAATTTCTTTAAAGAGTCATTTGGTGAAGCAAGCGTCATCGGCTCTTGTAAACCCGCAAAATTCACTTAACTGATCTCTGAGTGTCCTGAGAAATTGGAAACTGAAGCTTTATAGCAAATTGTGTAGAATATGAAATGCAATCATTGGTAATGCTGTAGTCTAGGGTTCTACTGTCAGCTGTCTGATTTGGGAACCACCTCCAAGCTCGGGGTAGATGCTGCAGGTGGGACTCAGGAGCTGGGAGACAAAGAAGACAAAGAGGCCTAGGAGGTCACCCAAGCATTGCACAGACTCTCTATGTGACTAAGTTGGTCTGATTCTCTCACCCGTTGCCTATTCAGGCATCGCCTGCTTCCTCAGCTTCCAAAGTGGTGTTCAAGTATGTGAAGACTTACTTCTGTGCACCTGAGAATACTGACTAGTGCATACTGGTTTACCCAGAAAAGTGAGTGTCCCCTGGCATCTTCCCACCTCCTTCTTCATTTTTATTTGGTTCCCTCTCCCTGAGAGATCTTATCCACTTCTTAGTTGGTGACTATCAACACAGTAATTCCAGCCTGGACTCTCCCTTGAGCAAAATTCATATGCTAAGTAACTAAATTTGAATATTTCATAAGCATTCACACTCAACATGACCCAAGCAGAACTCATTAATTTCCCTATTGCTCCTCATGCCTTCCCCATGTCAGGCAAAGGTATCAGCCCAAACTACAGATTCCAGAATCATTTTGTACTCTTCTCTCAACCCTCAAAGCCAGTAGGATGCCAAGAGCTGCATCTCTGCTGTCCTAATCTGCTATACTTTCCAGCAAATTTGAACTCTTCATTCATTCGTTCAATGTTTTCTGAGTCCTTCTTCTGTGCCAAGCAATATTCTAGGTGCTTTGGGATACAGTACTGAGCAAAATGGACAACAAACCCTGCCCTTGCAGAGCTACATTTGAATGGAGAAAGACAATAAGCAATAAGTAAAATAAATAAGAAAATCATATAATATTCTGGAAAGTGGTAGGTGCTATGGAAATAAAAAGGAGCGTAGGATAGGTGGATGAGCTGTGCTGGGCAAAGGCAGGTAGGAGTGCTAGGTACAGTGAGGCTTGAGCTTTGGAAGGAGTCAAGGGTGTTATCCAGGTGAACAGCTTGGGGAATGCGTTCCAGGCAGAGGGACCTGCTGGAGCCAAAGCCTCAAGGCAGAAGTGTGCCTGGCATGTTTAAAGAATAGTGAGGAGGCCAGCAGGGAAGGAGGGGAGTGTGTGCACAGGGAGTGGCTGGAGCTGAGGTCTAAGAGGTGATTGGGGACTGGGTAGTGTCTTTAGGCCACTGTAAGGACATCGGCTGTACTTCTCAGTGACATGGCAGCCACTACAGGATTTTGAGCATAGAAGTGGTGATATCCAATTCCCGTTTTAAAAAGATCAATCAGGCTGCTGTGCTGGGGATAGACTGTAGAGGGCAAGGGTAGAAGCAGGCAAAATATGAAGTGGCTGAGGCCAGAGAGGTAGCGGTGGAGGTGGAGAGGAAGGCAGGGCCAGTGGGATCTTCCAGTTGGTTAAATGGGGGGTATGAAAGAGGAAAATCAGGGGTGACCCCAAGATTTTTGCCCTGAGTAACTGAAAGGATGATGTTTCCATCAACTGAGATAGGCAGGCTGGGGAGGGAACAGCTTTGGGGAAGGGAAGATCAGCAGTTCTGTTTTGGACATGCTGAGTTTGAGATGTCCATTAAACCTATGAATGGAAACATCTAGTTGGCAGTTATAAAAGAGGCAGGAATTCAGGAGACAGGGTTAGACTGGGGACATGGCCCCAGCCCAGGGCCACATCACTGCTTGCCTACATTATGGCCATAATACCAAATCCAATCCCACTCCATAGCATGGCCTTCAAGTCTGTGTTTTGAGCCCTCTCTCTCCAACCCAACCATAAGGAGAATGATACACGAGCATGTGGATTAATCCATAGTCCTGGTTGTGTCCAGCACTGTTGTACCTCGGAGCGTAGAATATTGCTCCTCCCTTATGTCCCTGGATGATCCACTCACCCTTAAAGTCCTAGTTCAAATGCCACCTCCCTGCTAGACTTTGTTCTCCACCAACCAGCATGGCTCTTCCTTCTATCTCGCCATTACACTTTACACATCCCTTCAATTGTAGTATGTACCATTTCCATTTTTTACTCACCCACTGACTAGATGCTACTTTATTCAGCTCTGTAAGTCAGTGGGTAGCACAGCGCCCACCAAAAAGTGTGCTGAATTGCAGTGAACCCAAATGAATCCGGGCTGCCTTGTCAGCACATGTAGCACATTGGCACAATCTGGGAGCCTGGGAATGTAGGAGAGGGAGTGGGGGTGATGTTTTCCATTGTGTGGGCAAACCAAGGGTGTTTAGACAGGGTAAGTCCCCCTTACTTGTTGGTGACAGCCCTGTGTGCCCCCAGCAGGTAGAGGCTCCTCCTTGGCTCTGCCCAGAATCCTGGCAGAGAGGATGGGTGCAGGTAACAGGCTTGAGTTCTGACAGTAGGGGTTTTGTTTAGGCATAAAGAATGCCCTCGTTAATGCAAGAAATGAGATGGAACTTGCAGAGAAACATTAAGAGAAATAGGAAAATGCTCTCTAAATTCATCAGGCGCTGGGTCCATCAGCAGGCACCTCAGATGATTGCACTAGGCATCCCTCATATATTTAAAAAGCATCCCTGGGCCTAGTTCTTTACTTTATTAAGAGATACGCCTCCCAGCCCTGGACCC
>JAQZBX010072308.1:0-15093 GCA_029593785.1 Cabassous unicinctus | reverse complement strand
TGTATATCAGAATCTGTTTTACAGGAGAGTTCTACTGCGGTTCTAACAGGACGACGGCATCGTGGAATATGGCTTCCGGTTCACCTGAATCACTGCTGGCAGTCTTCCTCTGAGAGCCAAATCCTTTGGCACTTTCTAAATCATTATTTGAAAAGAACCAAACATTTAATTGGATTAATTATAGCTGCTGCATTTGGGCAATCAGTGACAGATCAATTGAATAAAGTAAACCCCTTACATTGGTGGAAATCAACTTCTGTACTTGCTAACTTCAGTGTGGTGATCATTGGTGCTCTGCTACTCTTAACTGTACTAGGAGGCATTCACAAAGCCCTGCTCTCCCGCATTAATAAAGCTGAAAAATCCAGCCATGCCAACAACTTGATTCTGCTTAAAACCCTTGATTCTCGAACCCCTGTCCATGGCAGCTTGACTGGATAGTCAATGATGGGTAAGACCTTCAGAGGAAGGCAACCTAAGACAGGCACAGTCACCCTGGACAAAAAAACAAAAAAGGGGAATTGTTGGAGAAGATGCTGAGAGTC
The DNA here is from genome assembly GCA_029593785.1 of Cabassous unicinctus. Lineage (NCBI taxonomy): Eukaryota > Metazoa > Chordata > Mammalia > Cingulata > Chlamyphoridae > Cabassous > Cabassous unicinctus. The sequence continues at coordinate 14,548 of JAQZBX010072308.1, read as the reverse complement.
AGAGCATAAAGGGTTAAGCATTTGAAAAGCATGCCTGCTGGAGAAGAAACAATAAGCGAATGTCTCCAAGGTCTCTGTGTACTGCAGATGTCAGTAGGAGGAAGCAGAGCGGGATGAACCCACCACTAAGAAGTTACTGTATAAATTCTTAAGAAAAACTATCTAGTAATACAGGAACTGGCAGCTCTCCTACATGCCAAGCAGAGGAACTAATGAAAAGATGCCCTAATTTTGTTATCAGCTTTGTAGTATATAAAGCAGCTTCAGCCTAAAAAATCTGCCTGCATTCCTCATGGAGTGAGGTCCCCTCAAGACTGGCCATACATCAGTCTACCACCTTCAAAAAATATTATAAAGAAGGGGGACCTGTGGGAAGCTGCCCTCGGCATCTGCTTTATCATGGCCATTCTTAGAACTAACACCATCTCCTCTTTTATCTTATTTGGGCACTCCCACTTTGGGCGTTTGGCCAAATGTCATTGCACATGTCCCGCACTAAGTTTCTATCTCCCCGTACTCGCTACATCTTTTCTTGTAAATCTGCTGACCAGGCTGTAGTTGGTTACCTAGCAACTTGCTGATGTCCACATCAGATGACCCCTCCAAGAACCCGCTATATATATACCCTGCCTCTTCAATAAACTTTTGCAGCTTGATCAGAAATCTGTCTTGCTGTCATTCTTCGTGTCTCTTGTCCCCTCAATTCCCACTCCCTCTTTCAGGTTCTGGTTCGACTGACCCACGGGCCGGGTCACTAGACAGAAGTTAATGAAGGAATAGTGGACTTGAATGAAATAATAAACCAACTATCCCTAACATAAACATACAGAAAATTTCATACAACAGCAAAATACACATTCCTTTTGTGTACATTGACCAATCCTCTGGGTAAACTATACATTAGCTCACAAAACAAGTCTCAATAAATTTAAAGATATTGAAGTAATTTAATTAATCTTATCTGACTATACAATGGAATGAATCTAGGAGTCAATAACAGAGGGAGAACTGGAAATGTTAGAAATATGTGGCTATTAAACAAAACACTCTTAAACAACCAATGGGACAAAAAGTAATCACAAGAGAAATTAGAAAATATCTTCAGGTGAATGAAAATAAAAACATGACATGCCAAAATGTATGGATTGCAGAAAAGGCAAGTCAAGAGGGAAATTTATAACTATAAATGCTTCAATAAAAAAAGGAAAAAGATCCCAAATCAGAGACTTAAGCTTATTCTGGGAAGAATTATAAAATTATAAAATAAAGGGCAAACTAAACACAAAGGGAGCAGAAGAAGGCAAAAACACAGGTCAAATAATTGATCAATGAAATATAGAGTAGAAAAAAATATTGAATCAACAAAACCAATGGTTGGTTCCTTGATAGGATCTATAAAATTAACAAATCTTTACATAGGCTGACAAAGAAAAAAACAGAGAGAAGACAACCAACTAAAATCAGAAAAAATATTACTACTAATCCCACAGAAATAAACAGGTTTATGATGGGATACTATGACCAATTTTATGGCACCAAATTAAATAATATAGATGAAATGGGCAAAATCCTACAAACACACAAACTGCAGGCACTGGCTTAATAAGATATAGAATATCTCAAAATACCAAGAGCAATTAAAGAGATTGAATCAGTAAAAAATCCACCCACATGTCTCCAGGGGATGAGCCTCACTGGCACCAAGGGATTATTACCAATCACCAACTAAGCATTCATTTGAAAAAGGCCTTGAACAAAAGGAGGAAATATTAAATACAAATAAGTTTTTATGGCTAAGAGATTTCAAAGTGAGTCAGGAGGTCTTTACAGAACTTACAATTATGCACATCTCAGCAGGATCTCATTGACTGACACAGGAAACAATGACCCAAGGAGAGGAGCTCCTGAGGGATCTGGAAACATCTAGATACCATAGGAAGGGCAGACAATCTCAGGAATTTGGCACCCTATCTGTGGGCCTTACCTTGCACTATATGTCCCCCAAAGTAACATAATAGACAAAATTGATAATTTCTCTACACATGGCTCTTCTACCCCATTTATTTGAACCTATAATTAGCACTATACTAATTAAATATATGTACCACAGACTTAAATATTCAGTCTGTTCATATGCTGGTTGAGCTCTGAATTTCAGCAGTGTTACAATACCTACTCTCCAGTTCATCAGACTCATCCAAGACAACTAACAAAATGGTGATTATGGACAATGCCCATCCCAAAAAACAGAGTGTCCTACAAGTGCAAGAAAGACAGTTCCATCCATCTCCCCCATGGGATCTAAACCTCCTCTCAATCAGAAACAGAGTGGGCATCACCATCCTAAAATCCTCAAGATTGAGATGAATAAACATAAGGGGGGAATGCAAATATGGACTACAGTAGACATTCTATTAATATTGATTTGCCACGGTAAAAGGAATTCCTCTTTCTAAGGTCATGTAGTATATACAGAATAATTTAGAGGAAGTCATATTTCTTAGATATGGTGCAAACCTTATAAATTATTCTATCTTAGTATCTCTGGACAGGCCTCTGTCTACTTATTTCTGGAGGGATGACTACAGCTCATTTCTATGCATGAGTCATGTGATATTCCAAAAAAAAAATGTGATACCAACTATCCAAGAATCTCAATGTGTTCCTCTGTCTTATAATCTTATTATACACTGACATGTGATTTCATATTAGAAAAAGTAAAGAATGTAACATCCTTTTAGTATGTGGTGATGCAGTAAAGACCTGATTTGTTATATACCTGCAAGATGGAGATTTCCATTGCAACCTTGTGCAAACATGCAGGAATACCCCAATTTATTTACCATGAAACTGAGAACTACCTTAGTCACTGAAAATTAACCTTCTGTGGCTCTAATCTTTCACTATTGCCTAACAGTGAAAAAATAGTTAATAATACTGAAGAAATTGTGGTAGCCATCAAGTGACTCTAGAAGAAGCAGCATATAGGCCATAAAGCCAAACATTATTTTTGGTTATTGCTTAAAATTGAGATATTCACAAAAATGATCTTTAAATAACATCAGATAACTTACTTATGAACCAGTATCTCTGGTTAAATGTAAATTAATTTTAACCCTGAATAAAATTACTTTTTGAGATTTCCAGGCCCTCACCCTTCTCCACTATGATCCTATGTTCACTGTTTAATCACATCTAAATGAAAACTCCCCTGGTGAACAAACTTTCTTTATTTTCTAGCAATCCTCATTGTTTGTTGCATTTCCAGTCACATAGGTAAGTCAAAATGTATTGGGTTAATTTGGTTTATTATATTATTTGTTATAAGCCTTTGGGAAGCAAACATGACTTTGGTTAAGTCTTCTAACTCAATGGAGTAAATATCTGATTAATTCACCATCATTTTTAGTTGAACAATTTTTTTGTCCCATACTAAAAGTAACTTGGTTGGTTGTTGAAAATATATGGATATAGATTATTTAAATAGTGTTGCATTCAAGTCTACTACTGGAAACCATAAGAAAAAGTGCAGATGGTCATGAAAAAGCAATTTAAAGACAATGTAGAGAGGAGTCAATTTCCCTAAGGATTAATTATGGGAAAGTTTATGCTCACTTAATGACAGCAAAGTCCTCCCATTACTTTAATGTGTTCACAGTAGCAAAGAACTTTCTGCATTTTGGCTCTGCACATTCTTAGATGTACAAATGAAGACAACATTTTTAGATGTTTAAATTTGAATCCAGGACTTAAACACAGTTTGACTCCTCAGATGAGTTAACTGGTTAAATAAGTTAAATAATTAAAGTTTCAGTAAGTTGTTCACCTCTAACATGGAAAAAGGGCAGACTTTAGTGTACATGTGTGTGTCTACTTGTGAGTGTATGTGTGTCTATTTTGTGTATGCATGAATGTGTGTGAACACATGTATATGAGGGAGATCAACTTAATTAACTCTTTTTTGTATACTATAATCAAGTACATATTTAATTCATTACTGAATAATTAGAAGCAACATGAATTTTGGTGCCTATCAAATTTGTCATCCAAATTAGAAGTAATTTTACAGTTTCAGAAAGCAACAGTTATTGCTCACTATAAATATGAATTTTATTTCTACCATCCTTCCGTACCCACTCTGACTTTGCATCCTTTTCATTTGGAAGTATCATTGCTAGCATTATTTCTTTCTTCTGGTATATATTTTCTCTGGAATATTATTCTATCATTGAATTTGTTTCTGTTATTAAATGTTACAAAATGTAAATAAAATCTGATCTAGAAGCATTGCCATACTCTTGACAATTGCAGTATACAAAAGGTATATGTAAGGGCTTCTGAATGTACAAGATGGTGGTGTAAGATGTTCCAAAGTGCTGTCCCTCACCAAACCTTTGGACAGTGAAATCTGGTATAACCATCTGCCTCAGAATTCCCAAAGAAATAGTTAAAGTGTAGCAGTAACTGGGTGAGTACATAATTAAGAAAATGCAGCTTTAAAAATGCTAGAACTACAGAATTGGTAAAAAGGTTGTTGGAAATCTTTAGAAATGAATAGAAATGGTGAAAGCATATCATGGTGTTGGTAACTAGCGGAGCTATTATATGGGTATGACAGTGGTTGCAAGGCAAAGTCTAAGGTCATGTATATTACTAGAAGGAAAGCTAAAAACTGTAACATGGTACTATATAATATAGTAAAACCTCATGAAAAACATGATTATGGTGATATTGCATATATAAGACTGTTCTTACAAAATATAAATACAAATATTTATATACATACAAATATACTAGAGAAAAGGAAAAAGAATAGCAGCTATCTATCTCATGAAGCTGATGTACTATGAGAAATTTATTATTAAGAATTTTGAATTCATGAGATTTCTAATCAAGTCACTGCTGTTTTAGCCTAGAATTTTGAATGACTAACTTGTCCTTTGGAATGTTATAATGCTGCTATGCAGGCAACCCCATCATCCATTACCGAAAAAAAATGTTTAGAAGGAGCAAGTCACTAAACATGATATTTACATGTCCTGTTTGTATGCCCTGTAAGCTAAAAGCTAAATACTTCTATGTTCCTTTTCAGTGTACCATAAATAGAATAGAGCAAAGACCCCTCAAGACACCACATCTCTCCTGTGGAGGGAATGCCCTGGCTGGGACTGTTTTTCCAATCAGGACTATGATCAGCTGCAGAGGGGCCCCCAGCCATGTGAGAGTTCAGATGTTGAGTTTTCCCCTGATTTGGTGGATGGATGTATATCCTTTCACTCTTTCCTATGTTTTTAATGAATTACTGTTCTTTTTTGTGGTTGCTCAATTGTTATAATTATGTAATATAACTTGAAACTTATTTGATTGAATAAATCTGCATAGCATTTAGCGTTCTTGCCTCTTCTGTAGCGAAACATTTAATAAAACTGCCTCTGCATAGGATTTAGAGTTTTTGCCTCTTCCTTAGCAGAACATTACCATCCCAAGGAACTGAGAGAGTCCATACATTTCCTTCTAGTAGTTTAATGGTACTGGCTTTTATATTTAGCTCTTTGATCCATTTTGAGTTGATTATTGTATGAGTGAGATAGGGGTCCTCTCAATCTTTTGGTTATGTTTAATCAGTTCTCCCAGAAACATTTGTTGATGAGAAAGTTTTGTCTCATTAACAAGGTCTTCGTAGAGTTGTCAAAAATCAGTTGGCCTTAGAGCTTAGGATTTATTTCTAGACTCTCAATTCTATTCCACTGATCAGTGTGCCTATCTTGATGCCAATACAATGCTGTTTTGAACACTATAGATTTGTAGTATGCTCCAAGGTCAGGCAGTGAAAGTTCTCCCACATTGCTCTTTTTTTCAGAATGCTTTTGGGTATTTGAGTGTAATTTCCCTTCTAAATACATTTGGTAATTGAATTTTCTATTTCTGTAAATTAGGTTATTGGAATTTTGATTGGTATTGCATTGAATCTGTAAATCCATTTGGGTAGGAATGGTATTTTCATGATATTTAGTCTTCCAGTCCATGAACATGGAATATCTTACCATTTGTTTAGATCTTTGTTGATTTTTTTTAAAGCATTGTTTTGTAATTTTCTGAATATAGGTCTTGTATTTCCTTTGTTAAATTGATTCCAATGTACTTGAGTTTTTTGTTGCTTTTGTAAATGGAATTTTTTCCCTTATTTTCTCCTTTATTTGTTCAATTCTAATGCATGTAAAATTATTGATTTTCGTATGTTGATCTGGTATCCTGCCACATTGCTCAAGTTATTAGCTGAAGTAGCTTTGTCATATGCATTTTAAATTTCTAAAATATAGGCTTATATCATCCATGAATAGTGAGAGTTTTATTTCCTCTTTTCCAATTTGGATGTCTTTTATTTTTTATTGTATAATTGCTTTAGCTAGAACTTCTAGGATAATATTGAATGACAGTAGAGCCAATGGGCATCCTTATCTTATTCCCAATCTTAGTGAGAAAGCTTTAAATTTTTCTATTGAGTATGATGCTGGCTGTGAATTTTTGATAATATGCCTTTTATCATATTGAAGATTTTTCCTTCTATTCCTAAATTTGGAAGTGTTTTTATCAAGAAAGTTTGCTGAATTATTTATTTGCATCTTCTCTCTATTTTCTTTGTCAGTGTAGCTAAGGGTCTGTCAATTCTGATGAACTTCTCAAAGAGCCAACTTTTGATTTTATTGTTTTTCTCTATTGTTTTAATTCACAATTTCATTTATTTCTGATCTGATCTGATCTGTTTATTTTCCTTCAGCTTGGCTTGGGATTAAGTTGTCTTTCTTTTTCTAGTTCCTCCAAGTGTGTATTTATGGCTTTGATGCTAACTCTGTCTTCTTTTTAAATATAAATTTTGAGCTCTACAAATTTCCCTCCCAGCACTGCTTTTGTGGTGTCCCATAGGTTTTGATATGTTGTGTACTCATTTTCATTTGTCTCAAGATATGTACTGAATTGTCTTGCAATTTCTTCTTTAACCCATTGATTATTATTTTTTTTTAAAGATTTATTTATTTTTTTATTTATTTATCCCCCCCTTGCTGCTTGTGCTGCTTTGTCCATTCGCTGCGTGTCTTCTCTGTGTCTGCTTACCTCCCCCTTGCTGTGAGGTCTTGCCGCATCAGCCCATGGTGCCGCGCGAGCCGGCGTGCCCTCACAAGGAGGCCTCGGGACGTGAACCCAGGCCTCCCATATGGTAAACAGGGGCTCTATCCACTAAGCCACACCCGCTTCCCCCCATTGATTATTGAAGTGTGTTGTTTAGTCTCCACATATTTATGAAATTTCCCTTTTTCCATCCATTATTGCTGTTCCTTGGGATAGGAGTTGTCCATCATCATCTCATCAGCTGTTCTGGGTGAGTCCAATTTCTGGAGAATAAGTGCTTCAATACCATTGAAATTCAGGGCTCAACTGGCACACAGAAAGACCAAAGATCTAAGTCTCCAGGATACACACCCATCAACTATGGTGCCAAATATTGGCTCAAACAAAAGAGACAGAAGGGCCATGTGTAGAGAATGTACAAATGAGTCCAACTCTATCACAATGGGAAACATAAGCTCCATAAATTCAGGGTGCTGAATTCCTAAGCTTGTCTACCCTCTTTATAGTTTCTGGGTGACTCTAGAGCCCTCAGGAGTGCTGCTATTTGAGGCACTTTTTGCAGTGGGAGTCAATGGAATGCTGCTGAGATTTTCATAAGTGCAACCTCTGTAATGACCTAACTCACTTTGAAACCTCTTAGCCATGGAAACTCATTTGTATTTGCCATTTCCCCCTTTTTGTCAAGGTCTTTTTCCAGATGCATTGCTAGTTTGGGCTTGACAACAATCTCTAAGTGCCATGGAGGCTCATCCCTGGGAGTCATGTCCCACAACAAGGGGAAGGTAGTGTGTTTACATGCTGAGCTTGGCTTAGAGAGAGGCCACATTTGAGCAACAAGGAGGTTTTCAGGAGGTAACTCTCAGGCAGTATATAATGCTAAGCTAAGATTCAATTTCACAAGAAAAGGTTCATAAGTACAATCATCATTATCAAGGTCCTGGCATAGTTGTCTGTCCTCCTTCACTAGGCACTGACTTGCACTCAGGGGATTCTTGCTGTCCAATAAGAGACTGTAGCAGAATGGGATGAATTCCAGGATAGAAATGCAATATTCTTTCAGATATTTTTAGATCTCCACCCACCAAGACAATACCCCATGAACACTTGAACATATTCATATGCCTTAGAGACATACCACAGGTGAACCACTTCCCATGCACCCCCACAGCACTGACACCCTACACCACTGATTCTCCCTTACCACCATTGTGACCCTTCTGTGATCTAAAAACTCTCCAGCCAACAAAATAATCAACTAAAATTAATAAGAAACTGAAAAAATAATTTTATGAATAAGCAATAAAATACAAAAAGATTTTAAAAATTAAAATAGTAAAAATATGTCAGCATTACATTTTTCAACACTGTAAGATCTGTTGTCTTGTATGTGCAGTGACATTTTTTCCCATATATTTCCCCAATGTTTTATTTTTTCATTTTATTTTCAAAGAGGTTTTAGGATACAGAAAAGTGACACAAAGAAAATAGGGGATTCCCATATACCCAATGCCCTCATTCTTTGACATTCTCCCCTATAATAACTTTTTACATCTGGATGGTACATTTGTTAAAATTGATGTACAAATATTGAAGCAATGTTATTAGGCATCCTAAATGGCTTACATTATGTTTTACATTTTGCATTATACACTTTTAAAAGTTATAATGAAATTTGAAGTGGCCTGCATCCATTTTGCTAGATCATGCTGAACAAATCTAATGACCTGAAAATGCCCCATATTCCATCTAGTCTATTCTTCACTTCCCCTCCCATAAGTATGTATGGTAACCAATAAATTTCAATATTTGAAGAATACAATTCATAGTTACTTGCAATAATATTGAGGGCATGATGTATTGATTTGTTTTCTTATATTAGGCACTGCCTATATTCTCGAGGGCCTTCTATTTGAGAACATAGCAGGACTCCGCATGATGGGAGTTTGATATTTTCTTGTTTATTGTGTGGGACTCCATCTGCTGATATAACACACTCTGATAAGAAGAACACTTTCATAATCCATAGATGCCTCCCCCAGGTGTGCCGTGTCACATATACCCCTACCCACATCCAACACCTTACACCAGTAACCCTTCCCTGCCATATTTGCCAAAAGAAAATTCTCAATATTGTAGTTTTAACCACAGGCCTGCAAATTTCCAGAGTTCACCTGCTCCTTCCCCCAACCCTTCCCCCAGTTCCATGGATAAGCCAGCCCAACCCCCACCCTAAGCCCCCTTGTAGACCTGCACGACTGAACCCAATCACATCACTGCACCATGTCATGTTCAGTCACTGCACAACTACAACCTTCCACCTTATCATAGAATTTGTCCATATGAGCATCTGCTCACCACCCTCTTCTCCCTTTCTGTTTCCTGTAAACCTGTATCCAGGCTATAGAACTGTAAGTCTATTCAATTTCCTTAATATTTGACCTTCAGTTCCTGAGTAACTTCATTCAGCATAAGGTACTCAAGATTCATCCATGGTATTCCATGTGTTAATACAGCATTCCTTCTTACAGCTGTATGCATATACCACGGTTTTTTTTATCCATTCAACTGTTGATTGTCATTTGGGTTGCTTCCAACTTTTGGCAATAGTGAATAATGCTGCTATGAACATTGGTGTGCATATTTCTGTCCATGTGCCTGTTTTCAATTTTTCTGGGTATATATCCTGCAGTGGGATTGCTGGATCATATGCCAGTTCTATAGTTAGCTTCCTGAGGAAATGGCAAACTCTCCTCCACAATTGTTGCACCATTCTACATTCCCACCAGCATGGTTGCATGTTCCCATTCCTCCACATCCTCTCCAACACTTGTAATCCTCTTTCTTAATAGCTGTCAGTCTAATAGGTGTAAGATGGTATCTCATCTTACACCTATTAGACTATTGGTTTTGATTTGCTTTTCCCTAATAGCTAGTGATGTTGAACATCTTTTCATGTGCTTTTTAACCATTTGTATTTTTTTTTCATAGAGAAGTGTCTATTCAAATTGCTTTCCTATTTTTTTAAAAGAGTTGTTTGTCTTTTTATTTTCAAGAAGTAATATTTCTTTATATATGCTGGATATTAGGTCCCTAAAAGATAGATATTTCCCAAACTTTTTCTCCCTTTGAGTGGGATGCCTTTTCACTTTCTTGACAAACTCCCTTGAAACACAAAAATTTTAATTTTAAGGAGGCCCCATTTATCCCATTTATCTATTTTTTCTTTCACTGCTCATGCTTTGGGTGTAAAGTTTTTTAAACCATTTCCTACTAGAAGATTTTGTAGATGCTTCACTTCATTCTTCCAGGAGCATTACGATCTTGGCTCTTATATTTAAATCTTTGATCCATCTTGAGTTAATTTTTGTATAGGGAATGGGATGGTGATCCTCTCTCATTCTTTTGGATATGGATATCTTGTTCTCCAAGCAACATTTGTTGAAGAGGCCTTTCTGTCCCAGTTGAGTGGGCTTAGTGGCCTTGTCAATTATCAGTTGACCATATATGTAAAGATCTATGTCAGAACTATCAGTTCTGTTCCACTAGTCAGAAATTCTATCATTGGGACAAAACCATGCAGTTTTGTCCACTGCAGCTTTGTAGTGTATTTTAAAGTCAGGTAATTTGATTCCTCAAATTTCATTTTTCTTTTTCTTTATGTATTTGGCTATTCAGAGTCCCTTGCACTTCCAAATAAATTTTATCGTTAGTTTTTCCAATTCAGTAAAAAACACTGTTGTAATTTTAAATGGGATTGTGTTAAATTTGTAAGTCAGTTTGGGTATGATAGATATCTTAATGACTAGTCATCCTGTCCATAAACAGGGATTATTCTTCCATTTATTTAGGTCTGCTTTCATTTCCTTTAGCAATGATGTGTAGTTTTCTGAAAAAAAAGTCCTTTACATCTTTAGTTAAGTTCATTCCCAGGTATTTGATTATTTTAGTTCTTTTAATTTGATTCTTTTATAAGTGGAATTTTTTTTTCATTAGCTCTTCAGATTGCTCATTATTGGTGTACAGAAATGGTACCGATTTTTGCATGTTGATCTTATATTCTGCCACTTTGCTGCACTCATTTATCAGCTCTAGAAACTTTGTTATGGATTTCTCAGGGCTTTCTATGTATAGTATCATGTCATCTGCAAACAGTGAAAATTTTACTTCTGCCTTTAAAATTTGAATGAGTTTTATATTTTTCTTGTCTAAGTGCTTGAACAAGTACTTCTAACACAATGTTAAATGGCAGTAGTGACGGTGAGCACCCATGTCTTGTTTCACATCTTAGAGGGAATGCTTTTAGAATTTCACCATAGAATATGATGTTAGCTGTGAATTTTTCATATATACCCTTTATCTTGTTGAAGAAGTTTCTTTCTATTCCCATCCTTTGAAATGTTTTTATCAGGAAAGGGTGCTGTACTTTGTCAAATACTTTTTCTGCATTAATGGAGATGAATGAGGTTTTCTTTAGATCTGTTAAGGAGATGTATTATATTAATTGAATTTCTTATGTTGAAGCATCCTCTCATACCAGGGATGACACACACTTGGTCAAGATGTACAGTTCATGTGATGTGTTGTTTAATATGATTAGAAAGTATTTTGTTATGGATTTTAGCATTTAAGTTCATTAGAGAGATTGGTCTATAGCTTTCCTTTCTTGTGGCATCTTTGTGTGACTTTGGTATTAGGGTGATGTTGGCATCATAAAAAATGAGTTAGGCAATGTTCCCCCACTTCTATTTTTTGGGAGGGCTTAAGCAGGATTGGTGTTAGTTCTTTACAGAATGATTGCTGGGATTCACCTGTAAAGCCATCTGGTCCTTGGCTCTTCTTAGTTGGGAGGTTTTGGTGACTGATTCAATTTTATTGCTTGTAATTGGTTTGTTGAGTTCATCAATTTCTTCTTTAATCCAAGAAGAAATTTGTCCATTTCATCCAAGTTACACATCTTGTTGGCATACAATTTTTCAAAGTATCCTCTTATGATGCTCTTTATTTCTGGGGGACAGTGGTGATATCCACATCCTCATTTCTTATTTTATGTATTTGCATCTTCTCTCTTTTTTTCTTTGTCTAGCTAAGGGTTTGTCAATTTTATTAATCTTCTCAAAGTACCAGGTTTTGGCTTTGTTATTTTTCTAGTGTTTTTCTTATTTTCAATTTCATTTGGCTCTGCTAATCTTTTTTATTTCCTTCTTTCTACTTGCTTTGGGATTAGTTTGTTCTTTTTCTAATTCCTATAGTTGTGCAATTAAGTCTTTGATTTAACTCTTTCTTCTTTTTTAATATAAGCATCATTTATGTCCATAAATTTCCTTCTCAGCACTGCTTTTGAAGCATCCCATATGTTTTGATATGTTGTACTTTCATTTTCATTCATTTCAAGGTAGTTACTGAATTCTATTGTATTTTTCTACTTTACCCATTGATTATTTAAGAGTGTGTTGTTAAACTTCCATTTTTTTGTGCCTAATCTATTTCTCTGCTCCTTACTGATTTCCAGCTTCATTCCATTGTGGGTCAGAGAAATTATTTTGTCTAATTTCAATCTTTATGAATTCATTCAGAGTTGTTCTTTGGCTTATCATGTGGTCTATCCTGGAGACTGATCTATATGTGCTTGGGAAGAATGTATGTCCCATTGTACTTGGGTGTAATGTTCTCTATATGTCTATTAGATCTAGATCTTCTAACATATTTTTTAAGTTCTCTTTCTTTATTGATCCTCTGTTGATATGTTCTGTTTAATGGTGATAATGGTGTACTAAATTTCCCCACTATAATTATACAGACATCTATTTCTCCACTTAGTTTTTCCAACGTTTGCCTCATATATTTTGAGGCACTCTGGTTCAGTGCATAAATGTTTATGATTTTTATTTCTTGTTCATAAATTACCCTTTAAAAATATATAGTATCCTTCTTTGTCTCTTAGAATAGTTTTTCATTTAAAGTCTATTTTTTCTGATATTAGTATAGGTACTCCTGCCCTTTTTTGGTTATTGTTTGCATGTAAAATTGTTTTCAAACCATTCACTTGCAACCTTCTTGTGTTGCTAGGTCTAAGGTGAATTTCATGTAGGCAGCATATAGATGGTTCATATTTTCTTCTCCCTTCTGCCAATCTCTGTCTCTTGGTTGGAAAGTTTAATCCATTAAAATTCAATGTTGTTGCTGTCAAAGCATTTCATTAGCTGTATAGTCTTTAGGTTTATATATTACATATGTAGTTTTCCATTTCTCTTTTAATCTTCTTAGTTATTCCTGCCAGTAATCTTCATTCCTACACTCTCCTCCAGCACTCTCTCTTTCCTTTCAACCTGCAGAACTCCCTTTGATATTTCCTGAAGGGTAGGTTTCTTGTTGAAAAACTCTCTTAATTTCTGATTATCTATGAATATTTTGAACTCTCCCTCATTTTTGAATGCCACCTTTGCTGGAAACAGAATTCTTGGCTGGAAGTTATTTTTCTTTTAGCACTTTAACTATGTCCTACCACTGCATTCTTGCCTCTGTGGTTTCAGATGGGAAATCAGTACTTAATCTTATCAAGCTTTCCTTGCATGTAATGGATCTCTTTTTTCTTGTTGCTTTCAGTATTGTCTTGAACAGTGGAATATTTGATAAGTAAATATTTTGGAGGAGGCCTGTTAGGATTTGTACTGTTTGCAGTACACTGCACTTCCTGGACCTGTATGTACATGTCCCTCAAAAGAGTTGGGAAATTTTCAGCCATTATTTCCTCCAACACTCTTTCTGCCCCCTCTCTCTTGTCTTCTCCATCTGTGATGCTTTTAATGCATATGGTGTGTGTTTCATGTTGTCATTCTAATCTCTAATTCCTTGCTGGATTTTTTCTATCTTTTTATCTATCTGTCCTACTATCTGTCTGATTTCAGATGTACTGTTTCAACATCACTAATTCTTTCTTATGCCTATTCAAATATGCTGTTATGTGCTTTCAGTGTATTTTTATTTCTTGCATTGTGCCATTCATCAACATCTGATCATTATCATTTTATGTATATTTACAATTTCTTCAGTATGTTCACTGAACTGTCTTCTTAATAACATTTATCCCTTCTTGCACTTCATTATGTTTATTCATATTTGCCCATCTTTCATTAGTTGTTTCACATTCTGCATATCCTCCTGGTTTTTAGTTTGTTCATTAGACTGAACCATGTTTTCCTGTTTCTTAGTGGCTTGTAATTTTTTATTGGTGTCTAAGGCATCTGTTTTTCTTCATGGGCTTATTAGGTTGGTTAGCTTCTCTTTCTACTCTAGGGTTTTATTTTGCTGTTTGTGTGTGTGTGGTAAGATTCCTTTTTGACACTTAGTTACTTTTATTCTATATCCTCACAGTTGTCTGTGTTCACTTGAAAAAAATATTAGGGACTTATAAAAATAATGC
>JAQZBX010072307.1:0-15105 GCA_029593785.1 Cabassous unicinctus | reverse complement strand
AAAAAAAAAAAAAAAATCTGTTAATGAGTATGACTGAATCTTTGAGCATTTGTCAGCTCACTACTTACTGGAGTGATTTTTAAAATGACTTTTGGCGTATGATTACTAATCCTTGGCATTTGGGGATTTCTACTGGGGACCCAAGTCATTAATGATGTTCTACTGAACTGGCTTAGAAAAAAGAAGTCACATCCTAAGAATGGGGCCCTTTCAGGGTGTCAGGGTGAAATAATTATGCACCCTGAGCTAGAGAAATCAAATTTAGGCTTAGAATTCTCACTCTTGTGCCTCATCTGTATTCTCATCTATGAAATGGGGGGACATCTATCAATTGATCATCTCAGGAAAATGCTGAAGATTTAAATGAGAATCCCATTTAGAGTGCAATTTAATATTCAAGGAGCCAATATTCATTCCTTGGGTTCGAGAGCAGAAGCTGCCACTCCCACGTCTCTACATGGTCTATCTAGAGGAGATTAAGACCATAGTGAATTGAAGAAAAAGTCCTAGAATGCTACGTGGCATTCTTCAGGACTCCTTGGTAAAAACTGGCCATGACTCCCCAGTGAATATCACTCATGAGTCAGAATATTTAGGCAAAAAATGATCTAACTTTGCCAAGTGGTTAATGGTATGTATACGTAAGTCTCTTTGGCTGTCACCAAAGAAAAATTTTTGGACTCCAAAATTCTTTAAATTGCAACTGTCAATATCTTCTCTTAATGTTATTTTCAGAATCTAATAACTATGATACTAATAGCTAGGGATGACAAAGATACACAGGCTTTGTCCTCAAGAAACTCAATCTAGTAACAGAAATAGACGTGGGCCCAGCTAGGTCCTAAGTGCCAAAACAGAGAAACGAGCAAAGAGCTGAGGGACCACATAGGAAGGTTCATTTTGATAGGGGTTCAGAAAAGCTTGCATGGAGGATGAGACTTTAAGGCAGAGCACAGACAGAAGGCAGGAAAGAGACAGAAAAGGCACTATAGTCTGAGGACAAATTGTGACCAAATCCACAGAATCTCAACACATGATGTGACCTCTATTGGGATATAGGACATTTTTGCATATCCGGTGTGTATATGTGTATGTCACTGTGGTTTTACTCAGGTTTGCCAAATCTTAAAATTATGCCGATTATGTCAAAGATCTTTCAAAAGTAGAAAAACATTTCAAAGAGTCAAAGTGCTTTAAGACCTGTTCCTCTCCCTTGCTCTTTCCATTTTACCCCATCCCAAAACATCCTAAAATCGTTTATAAAGTGGCATTTTCTTATAACTTAGCAAGATATATGTACCCACAAATATACTCTTAAATGTTTTAACATAAATATCATGTGGCATATATTATTCTACAACTTGCTCACTCACCATTATGAGCCCTATCCATTTTGACTCAGGTATGTTGTTCATTTTAACTAATGTTCAGTATTCCTCTTATGAACATACCACAACTCATTCACCTGGTCTTCTAATCAAAGATATTTGGGTTGTTTCTAATTTTTGCTATTACTAACAATCTTACAGTTAACATTTCTATAAATATCTTCCTTTACATATGACAGTTTCTGTAAATAGCTTCCTTTACTTACGCAAGTGGAATCTCTGGGTCATAGCAGGCACACCTTTAATTTTGTCACCTGCAGATGACTGGCTTGTATGCATGAAGAGACATGTGTATTCTTCAGTTGTTAGTCCAAGGGTCTAAAAGTTTGTCTACTAGGATCAAGACTCCTTTATAACTCTGGTTCACTTAGTATCTCAATTACTAAGAAAAGGAAGTTTAAACTTTCTATTTCTCCATTAAAATTTATATATTTTGAGGCTATTCGGTACATACAAGTTTAGGATTGTTACATCTTATCAGCAAGCTGTTCCTTCTATCATTATGTAGTGACCAAGATGACTGCTAGACCATACACAATATTTGGGGGAAGACTTTAAATGGCCTTTCCCATGTGTTTGGCCTGCAACTGTCCAGTTTGCCAAGACTCAATGAAGTTATTGACCTGGTTTGAGGGTAAAGTACTAGCAAGCTCGGACGGCACATTTCTCCAGATTTGTAGAGAACAGAGGACACCTTGATTCACACCTGTCTGGCCCGTGTGCTCATATTTTAGTTGTTTCCTAATTCCAGGGGAAGGAAAAGAAAGATTTATTTACCGATTCCCTAACGTCTCCAAAGGAGTCCCTCCCCGAGAGTGGTTTTGCTTCTGGCACTTGTCCCAAGGCAACTCCTAGCACAAAACACGTTTAGGGATTAATGTTATCAGCTTGTGGCTTCTGGAATACATGGGAAGCATAAATAAAGGCCCAAACTCACAGGAAGACAGGCACAGGAATTCAAGTTTTCGAGGAAGGCATTCTTTCCCCATCCAGAACCCAGGTAACTTACTTTTTGCTTCCCTGTATGGTGGGCAGATTCTTGAGACTACTCTGGCACTGAAACAGAGCCTAGAGGGAGTCCTCGGTTCCAGCAGGCATGGCAGTTCCAACCCTACCACTTCCAACTCCAAAATAAGCCTTAAAACCCAGGTGTCAATCTGCTACCCAGGATACCACACTGCCACCCCACATCCCTACTTCTGATGCTCAGTTCACTTTTTGTTTCTAGAATCTGGTGGTTTCCTCTGCTTTCCTTAGAAGTTTCAGCATGCATTAACTAGGATTTTTGTTATATTTTATCTAGTATGTCTTGGCCTTTGTAGTGGGAGGGCTTTCAGGTTATCTACTCTGCAATTCTGCCAGTACCAGAAGTTGTGAAATACATGAAACCTACTTGGAGCACCACCTGGCACGTGATAACTGCTATACAAGTGTTCGCTGTAATTAAACATTCTCTTCGCTTCCCTCCTTCATGCAGCATCTAGATGATACACACAGCAAGTCTAATGTATCACACTTTCAACTGGTTACATACAACTATGCCTTTTAAAATTAAGCAGATCTCTGGAAAGTAAATTTAGATTGTCAAAACAAAAACATTCTATTTGAAATTGTGCTCTTTGTTGGGAGGGAAGCTCCAGTAAATAAAGAATATAAATTTTAAAATAAAGTCTCAAAGAGTGATAATGTAAAACTAATTCCATGTCATCAACTAGGAATCAAAGGAGCTAAGTTCAGAAAGCTGATGATTTTTAGGAATTATATACATCTAGGCTAAACAGGAACAAATATACTGGGAAGCTGGTGAAGCTTTAGCTTCAGAGCCCCTCATTTGCACAGGCTTAGGAAAGGGCCTTAGCAATATGCTCATGTGATCATATATTTTTGTAAAAATTTGTGAAATTTGCAAAAATCAGATGTTATCCATAGTCTCTGGGGATTCACTGTTTCTTTCTACTCCCAATTCTCCTGTCATTCCTTACTCGTATCAAGCAGCGTTATCCAGACATTTTGGAGATCCGGCTAAGGAGAAGTGGAGGTGGGACCACATTTAGTTTGGGTTTAGTAGGATATGACACTATGATATTATATAGTATTTATATGGTAAACTTACTTCCATGTATAGTGAAGTCATTGCTAGTTGTCTCAGCATAGAAATATTCCCTGAAGCCATTCCTATCACCCCCACCCATCTCCTGCAGTCCCAGAGTCATGGGACAATGGCATTTGGCACTGGAAACATGTGAATAGCAGAGGAAACAAGTTTTGAAAATATGAAGAAGCTAGTCTTTGGAAAGCTCTTCCTGTCTTTAGACATGGAAAACTTTCTGAAAGCTGAGGTTCTAGTTCTCATAGACACCTAGTTAAAACGGAAATATTGAAGACACCTGACAATGTAGCATACACAAACCTTACTTTTTAAAATCAATTCTAGGAATCATAAGCAGCAGCATTTATCAGAACTCTGGCATTTGTAGGGCTCACACCCAAGGCACTGCTGAAAAAAAAAAATCAGTGAATATATTTGTATGAGAGATCACATAATATCGATCCCAATTAACACTAATACCCAAAAAAAAAAAAAAAAAAACAGCTGTGGTCATGCATATTAGAGGAAAGATCAAATCAAGATCTCACCGTACCCACTTTATTATAAAATAATTGTTTGAGGGAAAGGCAAATCAATGAGAAAACCAAAATATTAAAGGAAAAATATTATAGAGGTATGTCAACCAATTAAAGATATTTTTCTGGATTTTGTGATTTGTGGTACTTGTCTGCTCTTTCAGATTTATAATTTTTGTGATTTCTTATTCTAGAATAGTCACTGTCATATCTGTGTATTTGAAATTGGTTACATGTTTCTTAAGTAGAACCCCCCCCCCCCAATTTGCATATACTTCAGACTCAACAAAACCTGCATCTATCTTGGGGATAAAAAAACAAAAACAGAAGTAACTAGAGTATAAATGAAGGTATAAGAACAAACTTAATGAAACATGAGATTTGGGACCTGAATATTTTTTTAAAAATTTATACTTCTGGTAATGCAGAGTAGAAATCCATTTATTTGGTAATAAATTTTGGAAAATAAAATCTCTATTTTCAGTTACATCTGCATTGTTTCTCTAGCATGTTAATTTAAAATAGGAATTAAGACCACTTATAAATGCCCCAAACTCAAACTAAGGGGTCATAATCATTGTCTTAAAACTGCCTTCAAGTCAAGCCAAATGCTAAATTGCAAATCTTATCCCAACTTGAAGAGAAATTATTGTATTAAAGATTATGGTTCAAGGGACTATCTGCTTAATAAATTTTGTTCAGAAAGCTGTAAAATTTAGATCAAATTCCTACTCAGTCCACAAATATAGAAACTAACACCCAATAGAATAAAAAAGATTTAGAAATTATTTGGTTAACATTAATTTTAGGTGTGTGGCATTTCCAAAAAGAATACTTTCTCCGACAATGACAAAATAAGTGACAAATTAGTTTGGCTGCTGCCTAACATAATTTAGATTTTCCATCTTGATTTAAGTTAAAGGCTTATGAGTTTCTAAAGAGATGTGGCTTTTCCCCTGTTAAATTCTTTTGATGTTGTCCTTGATTGTCAAGGAGGGAGTTGGTAAGAAAGACTAGAAGGAGCTGATGACAGTCTTTGGGAATCACTATTTGGGGAGTGGGGAGGAAAAAAAAAATTATATATTTTATATATATATCCACTATAAAAAGAAAAAGAATGTCAGAGGGGCCGAAGATCAGGTTATTGTTTATCTCATTTACCAAGAGAGGGGCATATTTTCAAACACAAACAAAACAGGAACTTATTAGTAATCCCAAACCCCACAGAGAAGCCAAGAATTAGCACTGGGGAGAGGAGCACATGGGAGAAAGAGAAAGAACTTATTGCTGACTTCAGAGTTTCAACAGTGAAGACAGTTCAAATTGTAAGAGGGTGAAGAGGAAAGGTGGAAGGTGCAGTAAATACAGGGAATATATGCAAGTATTCCCTGGAGACATTTGTTTAGGATCAAAAAGAAGGATTAAAACAATGAGGATTGGTCAAAGGAGAGAGAATGTGGTCCTTTGGTGCATTTGTAGAACATCCACTTGGAGCCAGCCCTCAGGCAGCTGAAAGGAGGGCCCAGGAGAGAAGTCAGTCTGGAGAAAAGGGACCGACTGGCTGTCATCTGCAGAGAGATTGCCGAGGAGGAGAATGGAAGACAAGACCAGAAAAGGGCTTGGGAATCACTAAGGAGTGAAGGAGGGTAGAGTAGGTAATGAGGTGGTTTTAAGTGTGTTGTTTAAAAGATAGAAGACCCTTGTACATATGTGTAGGCAGCAAAATTTTGTGGAAGGAGGGGGAAAAAAAGAAAAGGAAGGAGCTTAGAGAGCCAGACATTTCCAGAGAACCAAAGAATGCAAGAAATGGAAGTTTTTTTGTTTGTTTGTTTTAAGTTTAGTGGTAATTCACCAGTGCTAATTTTATTATTCATACATACATTTTACATACTATTGTACACAGAGCATACATATTTTTAGTTGAGAAGAAATGTGGATAAGCCTGAGAATCATTTTTAACAGTACTGGGTGATGCCAGGCCCTTTTCAATTCATTCTCAGGAGTAAACACTGTCCATGCTCAGAGAATGAGGCTCAATTGCCTGTTCTGCTTTAACTTAGCAATGGCACCAAAGGAAAACTTTCTCCAGGGTGGAGAAACCATTCAAACTGCAAAAAACCAACCCAAACAACTGAATTTTTTCATGATTTTCTTTCTCTAGTAAAAGAAACTCTAAGAAATGATGAGCAGAGTAAGCTTCTTCCCCATAACCACCCTGGATTAAGTATTAAATAAAATTCCAGCAAAAAAAAGTCATGGTGGAATGATGAACAGCCAGAATCAGAAAACCTGACACCTGGTTGCATCTCTACAACTCATCTCCTGCAGCTTTGTGCAAGTTGCTTTACCTCACTGCCCATCAATCTTTTCACCAGTAATATGAAAAGGCTGAATGAGCAGATTCTTAATGTCTGTTACAATTGTAAACATTTTTTTCCTACATTTTTCGCCCCCAGTCAAGGAACACAAGTCTTCTGCTTCCTGAGAAACAGTTGCAGATCCCAGAGCTCCGCTGGGGGTCATTCTCAACAAAATGGTGAAGTTAGCTAGAAACTGCCGTGGCTCAACAGAAGTGCACTAATAAGCACTTTTGTAAATAACATCATTACACCAAACCCCAGATGTTGTCAATAAATATTAGCGAAGTTAAGCCCGAGAGGGGAAAGGGTCATTCAAGGAGAAGCATTTGTATCTCATAAAGTTGTGCAAATGGTAAGAGATGCATCCCAGATTTGCATCCAGGAGAGAAAAACAGGTCAGCTTGTCTAACAAAAAGTAATTGCTTAAGCAGATTAAAACAAACATGGACATACACGTACATATACAAACAATGACACAGATTTTTAAAAAATTATCTTTACCTTTCAGCCCAGCAATTTAGACCAGCTACAGGTGCTGAGCACTCAGTGATACACGGTAGAAAAAAGCACAAGTCACATGAGAGGGAAAGCATAGCATCAAAATGAGATGGAAGCTGCAGTTAATTGCTGTCAATTACATACAAGCACAAAATAGCGCACTAGGGAGATGAATGCTCCACAATGTCCTGACATTGGTAACAATTGCTGGGGCCCAGGAGAAAAGCTTTGAAAGTCTTCAAATGGCAACTTAATTATAGTTTAATCGTTCAGAGTAAAAAGAGTAACAGATTGTCTCCATCTGTTAAAAAGAAAGTCATGATCAATACTCACTTTAGAGTCATAGTTATAGGCACTCATTTTTGTCCGGGGTTGCACTTGGTCTGAGGCTCAGCAAAATGCCTGCCTGTCAGGAGATTACAGTCTACAAGCAGCATTACTGCATTATTTCCAGATGCCGCCTGGATTATTCAGTTTAGGGTACAGTTATGCCGCTGTAAAAACAGCCCTCAAAATATGCTAAAGAACAGTATCAAGTGCTCCTTCTCAACTACACTCTACTCCTTTTCCCACTCATTAGATGCAACGGCCACTTTTAACTATCTGCACAAAATAGTCAATATTAGGCAGACACAGTGAGGGGGAGGAGGGAAGGAAGAGACTCGGATTAGGCTGAAAGGAGAAAGGCTAGAACGCGTTATCTTTATCCCAGTGCTTCTGGGCTATGCCACTACCCTCCCAGCTGCTAGAACAAATACCATACGGTGGGCTGGTTTATGCAATGAGAATTTACTGACTCACAGTTTTGAGGCTAGGAGAAGTCCAAACTTGAGTCCAGGCTTTCTCCCCTAAAACTGTGGCATTCTGAGGCTAGCCACAAGGGATCCTTCTTTAGCCCTTGGCTTTTCTGTCACCTGGCAATGACTTCTCCTTTCTCCTCTGGGTTCCACTAACCGGCAGCTTCCCGTGGTTTCTCTTTCTGGATCCAGCTTTCTTTGCTTATAAAGACCTCAGCCCACCCCCACCCCCACTCAGTTTGGGCATACCTTAACCAAGAACACCTGAAAAGGTCCGACTGCAAATGGATTCACACCCTATAGAAGCTGAGCAGGGAAGCTAATGATTGAAAGGGGGAGTGAAAGGATAGAATCAAACTAAAAAGGTCATGTCCATCTACACGGAGCAGCTGCTAGCCCAGACAGCTGGTACAAATTTAGGTTTAGCATTTCTAGATCTTTTAACTCAGGGGTTCTTAAATTTGAAGAAAAACACACTATTCTTGTGGGGACGTGTTGGTGCGGGTGTGATATATTTATTAAATAATACACAGGATAGTGTGGACTTAGTAAGGGGTCCGTGGTTTTCACCTGACTGGCAAAGGGGTCCGTGGAACAAAAAGGTTTAGAACCCCTATTAATTTTTCAAGAGCAGTGGGGATTCTGGAGCTTTTAGATGAAAAAAATATGGGGATTTTCCACCACTGGAGAATAATTGAAACTTTAAGTGTGTGTGGCCAAACAAAACTTCATGATGGATCCAACATGGCTGCAAGTGCCAATTTAAAACCTCTGCTTTTATATACATATTTAAAGCAGAGTTTTTATATGCATGTCATTCTTCAATCCATATTGCCAAAATATTTCCTGAGGGTAATGTTAATGATAGTAAAAATAACTCCAGCATCACACACTTACATAGTGCAAGCTGTATGTCAGACGCTATTCTAATCGCATTATATACATAAATTCCAATGATCCTAACAACCCAGTGAGGCAGGTACTATTATCATCTCTCCTGGACAGATAAGAAACTGAGACACAGAAAGGTCAAGTAATTGGTCCCAGGTGATGCAGCTGGTAGGTGCCAGGCAGGTACCAGAACCAGGCAGGCACCAAAGAACCTGTGCTCTTTAATAGCTATATTATTTAAAGATAAACCAAAATGGTGAAATTACATCTCCTCAAATAAAAACCTTTCTGGCTTGATAACAATTTCAAGCTTTGATGTCTTCCTCTCTTCTGTCTGCTCTAGCTCTGGACTGTACTAGCCACCTCTATCCAGGCATGTGTAAGGTTAACCCTAGCTTGTCTATTTAGTACAACAGATTAGCTACACAAGGTACAAGTTAAACATGTGAACATTCAGGAGCTAAACTGCTTAGTTATATAAAGGAAAAGGAGGCTCTAAAGCTCAGCTTTGGTTGTGGTATTAGGCCAAAAATCTGCTATCAGAATTTGGCTTCAGCTTTGGTTTTTGGCAGGCCAAGTAGTCAAATGCCATTTCAGCTATATCTTGGCAACACTGAATTAATGCTAATTTGATCACACAGATTATTTACATAGCTAATCAGTATTGTACCATCAGTAACACAAACTATGATGTCTTTTGGATTTTTTTTGTTGTTGCTATAGAAAAGTTCCTTTTCCAATAAAAGTAGACATTCTAGATGTAACTTAACGAGTGAAATTCTCCTAATTTCCTTTATATCTTAAAAGTCTATCTGGCAACCCTAATGTAAACTATGGGCTACAGTTAATAGTAAAATTATAATAATGATGTTTCATCAATTGTAACAGAATGCAAAATGTTATTGTGAAAACTGTGGGGGGTGGGGAGTAGAGTGGAACTCTGTACTTCCTGTGTGATTTTTCTGTAAACATACAACTGCTCTAATTTTTTAAAAAGTCTATCAGCCAGATGAAGATAAAATGATATTATATATCTTTACAACCTTGTAATTACATTACAAGAATTCACTCAAAAAATAGCTGAACCCCTATTATGTGCTGAGCAAAACAGGCCCCTGCCTTCATAGAGGTTATACTGTAGTGGATTTTGTGGCAGAAAAGAATAACAAACATAACAAATAAGTAAATTATATAGTGTTTTGGTAGAAGGTGGTAAGTGATTTTGGGGAGGAATAAACAGAGGAGTCGGGGGGTCAGGGGCATTAGAAGAGAAGTTGTTATGTAAGCCTCACTGAGCCGGTGCACTGGAGAAACAATTTTAAGGAGGTGAAGCAGTGAGCCTTGTGAATCCCAAGGAAAGAGAATTCCAGGCAGAAGGAACAGCCAGTGCAAAGCCTCTGAGGCGGGAACATGCCTAGTGTGATCTGGGAGCAGCCGAGCATGGAAGAGCACAGGAGCAGATGGCATGAGTGACTTCCCGGGGGACGTGTCGTGCAGGGCCTTGCAGGGCATTGTAAGGACTTAGGCTTTTCATCTGAGGGAAATGGTGAGGCATTGGAGGGCCATGAGCAGAGGAATGGCAGGATCTGACTTGCACATGGAGAGGATTAATTACTCTGGCTACTGAACTGAGAATCACACATTACAATGAATATTACGAAAGCATTATTTTAAAAAGCACAAAGTCTAACAAAAAATCAAACTTGCTTTTGAAATATTTTTAAGAGCATCTTCTTCAAGTACAGACCAAAGCTTTAGTTGATGGGATTGCTTCGATGAAATTGCCTCATGATCATCAACCAAAATGGGAAGCCAGTTAGGGGAAAGGAAGACAGCTTAATGACCTCGGGGAACATCATCATTAGCATTGCCCTGTAATGGCAGCGCTGGACAAAAATGTATTTTGCTCCTCCACTGACCTCGGTTGAAAGAGAACATATTTTCAGTATCATAAATGTGCAATATAAACACTATAGGAGCTGACAGCTCTGAGAAAGTATTACCACTGCATTGTAATGCCAATTTTAAAACATAATCTGCTTGGTACAATTTTAATTACATTGTAAGAAACAGGTATTCTTATTAATATTTCCAATTTATTCTTGTATGCCAGGCAGTCATTCTGTGATGGTGATGTTCAACGTTAGCCAAATAGTGAATTAATATTGCCTTTGGGTACATGGCCAAAATGTGTATTTCTTATATATCTATGGGTATACATGAAAGCTTTTAAAAATTCTTTCTAATTCAAAGAGCCCTGGTGATAGTTTCCAGGTGTCCTGGTGGTCTGGTTTTCAATTTAAGACAGGCAGTCCTAACCAATGAAGAAGCTGCTTTCCAGTTCCTTAAAACTTTGACTTCAGGGAGATGGGGTTGAAATCAGGCGAGTCAGCTGATGTGACACTAAGGACCTTGACGAGAGCTGGGGGAGCAGTGGGGAAGGGAACTTTTCATCTGAACAAACCCTGGCCAGCCCTGGAGGTGGCAGGGAGATCAGTGGGTCCCCTGATGTGGGGTCTGAAGGCCTCAGTGAGGTCTGGAATGCTTGCCACACTCTGCACGGGAGTGTTTCCTAGCCTGTGGGACCACCCGGGCTTTTCGAGCATGAATGGAGCATCCCTGGCCTGCTCCGTGGCAGATGTCCCACTGTACCCACCGCCGTTACAGGACCCAGGCAAGACTTAACTTCCTCTACCTGCTCACTGTAGGAAAACTAAAGATAATGACAGAAAAGAAGGGGCTTCCGTGTCACACACACTGATTTTCTTATTAATTTATTCATGAATTTATCAATAACTTATTCTCTGTTATGTGCTGGACACAGCGTCAGGCATTGAAGTTATCACAGCGAGCAAGACAGAGATTACTGCTCCCAAGGAAGTGACATTTTAGTGGAAAGACAGAAGAGAAACAAGACGGTTCAGACAGAAATTAGTTCTATGAAGGACGTCAAACAGAGTGAGGTCAGAGTGAGTGATTCAGTTAGGGTGGTCAGGAGGGCCTCTCTGGAGAGATGCATTTGAGCTGGGACCTAAATGACAAGGAGCCAGCCACGCAGTGACTCACAGGAATAGCACTGCAGGCAGCAGGCTGGGACCATGGCTCTCAGGAGAGCATTACCTGAGCGGGTGTGGCTCAGTGGATAGAGCCCCCGTTTACCATATGGGAGGCCCGGGTTCGCGTCCCGAGGCCTCCTTGTGAGGGCACGCAGGCCTGAGCAGTGCAGTTGGCTGATGCAGCAACCTCACCGCAGGAAGCGGGTATGGTGTAATGGATAGAGCACCCGTTTACCATATGAGAGGCCCCGGGTTCGCTTCCCGGCGCCTCCTTGTGAGGGCAGGCCGGCTTGCGCGGCGCCGTGGGCTGATGCGGCAAGACCTCACAGCAAGGGGGAGATAAGCAGACACAGAGAAGACACGCAGCGAATGGACACAGCAGCACAAGCAGCAAGGGGGGGATAAATAAATAAAAAATAAATAAATCTTTAAAAAAAAAAAACAGAAAGGCGAGTGTGCCTCGAACCCAGAGAACAAGAGGAGAGCCTGGCATGAGAAGGGGTCGAGGGGGCACGCAGGAGCCAAACCTCTTGGTTTCTTATCGCTCATGATAGCAAATTTGGATTTTCATATTAAGTCCTGAGAGAAACCATTACGGGACACTAATCAGGTGGGTGGCACCAGCTGATTCACGATTGCTGTGTGAAGAATGGATCAGAGGAGGGCAATGATGGACGTGGAGGCCAGGGAAGAGGCTACTACTGATGTGCAACGTGCGAAGAAATGGTGAGGTAGACCTGTGTGATGGCAGGGGAGCAGGGACATGAATCGATTTCAGATTATGTAATGGGGGTAGAATGAACCAACACGACTTGACAATGAATAATCCACCTCCAAATAATAGAATGGCCTATGACCTTGACATTTTTTTACCTAATGAAATACTGTCTAATTATTCCAGTTAAATCATTATCACAAAATATTTCTCTTTCTTAATATTATATCAGTGATAAGGCAACTTCAACCATTTATTACTTATTATAATGCTTTTTTCTATACAACTGAAAAACTTTTGGCCACTTACATGCAAATAAATCATAAGTCATGGTCATCGGTATATTTATAGAGAGGAGAGAAGAGGGAACCGAGTGCTTCTTTAAAATGAAGTACTCCTTCTAATCCCCACAATAAAATGCATCGGCTTCCTCAAAGACCACAGGCATGGCAACACCCACCATGCAGAACCATTTACTCTCTGGCCCTTTAAATACAGGTTTGCAAACCCCGTCCTAAATGGTCACCTGAGTCAAACTATTCATAGTTCAAAAGCAACTATGGTACAGGATATTAGGAAAAGCAAAGCAAAGAAATACTTGAAAAACTAGAAATCTTATTAAACAATATGCACATTTATAAAGAAGATGTCTTAGCATCTGTGAGAGTACATAGTGTACATACAGGGTAAACTGTATAGGCTTAGAGATGATGTAGAGATGATGTGTGTTTGTTTAATCTACCAATTCACCTCCCTATGAACAAGCATTGGCCCTCATCCCTGGGTCTAGGCAAATTCCAAGCCCTGCTTTCTTCCACTGCCCTCCACTGTGTATCTTACCTCTTCTGTGTGGTTCTCCATTATCTGTTTATTGAGTCTTTCACTGGGGGGGGGGGGGGGGGGGGGGGGGCAGAGGTGGTGTTAACCAGGGATTCTTAGATACATCTGGGCAGGGGTTCTTAACCAGGGGTCCACAGACCTCAAGGGATCCATGGAAAGATTTCAGCGGGTCCATGAGCTTGAACTGAAAAAAATCAAATTATCTGTTTTCTCTGACCCTTCAATGTTGAGTGGCATAAAATTATCTGCTGCTACATTCTGAGAAAGGGTCCGTGATTTTCACCAAACTGGCAAAGAGGTCCATGGAACAAAAAAAGGTTAAGAACCCCTGATATAGGGTTTTCCAGTGTCTCCTCAATCAAGTACTTGGGATTTTTTCCTCTTAACCACAGAACGAGCTCAGGGCTGTCATGAATGCCATCCCTGTTGGTCTCTGTCCTTCTCAGGTTTACATTTGCCTTTATATAAGTGTATGCAATTCTGAAATAACACAATTCTGACTGCTAGGACCCTTTAGCTGCTGCCATGGTTGGAAGGGTTATAGATTGGTCTTCAGGGTGTCAGGATGGAAAAGGATAGCATTTGGGCAGAGTGCTACCAGAACTCAAATGCCCTTTACTCAGAGCCTTTACTCAGATACTCTGCTGTATCAAAACTCTTGACGGATCTGTATTTGGACTCTGATCCACCCACTGTTAAGGGCCCCATCTATCCTAAATGCCACCCTCCATTTTGCATCCTCAAATAGCACACCCTATAATCTTAGGACACCAGAAAAGAACCGTTAACCAAATGGCTCCAAGCACTTGTAATTTTGCATAGATTTGTCAGCACAAAAGAGTAGAAAACACTAGCCACTCAATAGAAGTACTGTGTTTCAGGTCAGTCTGTGCCACTACTGGCCTCAAGACCTTGGAGAAGCCACTTAATCTTATTTGAGTCTCAGCTCCCTTATGTGTAGAATAAATTAGTTGTTCCCTAACATTCCCTCTTTGTTGAAAATGCTGTGAATCTATGGTTCAAATACACACCATATTTACTGTCACACTTTTCAGAGCTTGACATGTCAGTAATAAATGTTCACCTTTTCAACTATGTGTTTACTACAGTTTCTTCTGAGTTCTGTCCAAGTACCCAGTGCATTGCCTTGGAATTCACATAGCATGAAGTCATTCTGGCTTGTCTCTTTTGTTCTGGCCCTTCTGACAATTCTTAACAAAATATGTGCTCATTATATTTCTCATGCATTATGTCCTTTCATATCTTTGGTGACATTATATTGGGTTGGCAGCTCCAGTCAGAGACTCTTGCTCCCAGAGCCAAGACTGATAGCCAAGAATTAGATCATTCTATCCCCAAATTGCCACAGATCTCCCCAGAGGCAGCTAAGCAATGCAATTTGATCAAGCTTAAGTACAATCCACCTCTCATCTTTTAACCCGTCTAAATTCTTGTAGCTTCCTGTTTAATTTTATGGTTTAATCCCAGATTAATGCCTCTTGTTTACTCTTACAAATGTCCACCAGCCTCCCTGAAGTCAACTCTCATTTATCCGCCTGTGGCTTAGCCAAAGCACCAGGCTTTCTCCTCCTCCTGCCTCCAGCAACACACTTCCAGACCAGCTCCTTTAACTCTGTGCCAAAGAAATGCAAACTAAATCTATTATTAGCCTAATGAGAAAAAGCGATCTGCTGCCAAAGAGTCACATAATGCATCCCAAAACCAAGTGCAAGCAATTATTCACTATTTTAGATACTGGCACTGCTTCTCCCTTATATAATACAGCAATCAAGATTTGCAGTGTTTTTCTCGAGGGATAAAGAATACGTGCAGCTTTTAACCTCATCCTTTGCCTAGCTGGCCAGAGCCTCAGTGTAACGGACTAAATTTTCTTTTCAATAAATACTTCATTTGTTCATTTAATGTTAAAAAAAA
>JAQZBX010072306.1:0-15090 GCA_029593785.1 Cabassous unicinctus | reverse complement strand
GTGTTCCCTGGAAATGGCTCTTTAAACGTAGGACTCTTAAGACACATTTAACTGTTTCTTTGTCCTGGAATACAATGTGGAGTTCTTGCTAAGGAGAAAAGGGAATGCTAGTGATCCATTGTTGATTTTGAATTGCCTGCTTGAGGAAAGTGCCCTGGGGAGTAAGTGGCTGCCTCCCTTGACTAAGTTAATATTGTTGAGTAATTAGATTGTGAGTTGTTCTACCTGCTTTTGACTGACAGAAAGAGAATGCCAAACTCAGGGATTTACATTTTCAGTTCAAGAGTTGATAAAATTCAACACCCAGAGTAAGACAGGGGTTACTCATTTCAATAGCAAGAAGATTATGCAAGGATATGGTAAAAACAAGTTTTGGAGGACTAAAAAAATTGAAGAAATACCAACTTCAGGGAGCAACTACCAAGCCCTAGGCCTGGAAAAACAAAAATATAAGATTAGAATCATCAAAAAAAAAGGGAATATTTTGTTCTTCAGTGGAAACCATGTAATATTTATATTACATTTTCCCTCAATTTCTAATTCTACCCTTTCAATGACTTTGAAATCTGTAAATTGTAGATAAATGCTAGCAAGGCAAAAAAAAAAATGGGTGTAAGCCTGCAAATTCTATTAAATGGCGATACCATTGACTTTCTTCTCCTACTCTGGAAGATGATGATTTTGCCACATTTTCATATTCATTTCAAAATTTCTGATTAATGAACATTTCATATCTGTGGATTCTCCTTTGAACTCTTGCCAGAGAGGTTTATGAAATTTTTAAAGTCATTCAGAATAGAGCTGTCTTAGATAAAATAGAAGCCTCTGAAGGGGAAATAAGTGTTGTTTTATGGGTGTAATGGACTTAAGTCCTTACAGACTTTTTGAGAATTTCAATATTACTAAAAAGATCAGGAAAGTAGAAAATGGAATGTAAAAAAAGCAAAAACAATAGTTATATATTAAAATTTGTGGGTTGAAAATGTTCTATATGCACTACCCAATATGATAGGTATTAGACAATTTTCGTTATTGAGCACTTGAAATACAGCTAGTCTTTAAATAAATGAATTATTAATTTGATTTAATTTTAATTAATTTAAATTGTCATCACTAGCTCCTGCCATATTGGACAGCCAAGCTACAGAATGTCATTTCTGAATACTATAAATAATGTTAAAATTCTGCAAAACTTTTTCAAGGATAAACTGTGACTCATGGTAATGATTAACATAATCTCAAATAATACAATAACAGGTGAAACTGTTTTTATCTTCAGTATCAACCCAGTTGCTATGTGGATCTGACTTTGGTTTGGAGAAAGTGGCCAAATATTATGACATCAAGAAGGTGGTAAAGCAGGCATCAGAAGGCTTCTTGAATGGCATCCTGGGATACACTGAGGACCAGAAGTCTCCTGAGACTTTAACAGTGACATGCACTCTAACAATTTTGTTACTGTGGCTGTCATTGCCGTCAGCAAACACTTTGTCAAGCTCATTTACTCGTACAATAATGAATAAGGCTATAGCAACAAGGTGGAAGGCCTTATGGTTCACATAACCTCCAAGGAGTAAGAGCCCCCTGAACTAGCAGCCCCAGCAACAGCATGAGAGGAAGAGAGAAACAGTCACTGCTGGGGAGTCCTAGCCTAACTTGAGAATCACCCATCCTCCACGGCTTCCACACCAGACCCCCTGAAGAAAGGGAGGAGCTCACAGGGCCCTATCTTGTCATGTACCATCAATAAGTACTCTGTAACCAGCCAAAAATAATAATAATAAATAGTAGAATTGATGAAGGAGTCCGGAAAATTGAAATAAAGAGAAAAATGTATAGATACCTAAATACCTTATGTAACACTGCCCTAGGTGTTTCAAAGTAGTTAGGTTCATGATGAAAGGGAAATTATATTCAGTTATTTGACCTTCTGTTCTGTTGCTATTATTGTTGTGATATGTAATTTTAAAAAAATTAATAATTAAAATACCAAAACAATAGAGAAAAGCTGGTAATTACTCTGGACTACATATCCTAAAATTGTTACTAAACTGCTTACCAGCAAAGTAAACAAAAAAAAATTCATTTTGGGGCTATTTCTAAATTTTTACTAAATTGTGATTGGTATAAATAAGCCTAATGTTTATAGAATCCAAAAACAGAGTTAGAATAAATTCTACCTGGAGGCAGATATTTAATTTATATGAAGAAGAAGCTTTGGAAAGATATTTTTGGATATTTGAAATACGTGCAGCTTTTTAGGTATTAGTGTGTCTCATGTACAAAAATTGTACATGAGAAAAGAGATTGGACTGAAAATTTACAAATTAAATCTTACACATGGAATATAAAAATGGAAAAATTAAATTTAGTAAAATACTGTGGTAATACATCACTGATTTTCCCATAAGAACAGAAAGAATAATTTCATAAATAGTTAATTTAAAGTTGGTTAAAGGCAGTGAGACAGATTCTTGGATACTCTGCTGACAGTAGTGGGAGTTGATGTTATATTCTAGGAGTTACATATTTTACTACAACAGTCAATTTAGCTAGTCACAGTTTTTGGTCTGGAGGTTGTATTTTTAAGTATGGTTTTAAAAGTCATCATAAATATAAACAAAATTACATGTAATGATAAATCGATAGAATACACCAAGGTCACCAAAAAGAAGATAGAATTAATGTGAGTTTTCTGCAGGTCATAGGATAATCTGAGTTGGAATATAAACAGAATAACAAGTAACAGAGAAATGTCCTTATAGTTAAGTGGAGACATGAAGAATCTATTCTTAAAGTGTAGAAGATTTATAAAAAATGGCAGAAGATAAAGAGGAGAAAAAGCAAGAGAAAGAGGAAAGGGAAACCATCATGTCCAGAATAGAAAGTATGGATGAAGGAAGGAATTGCAGAATAAAAGGGGGGGGAGGGGAGAAGGAAAGAAAGGAAAAGGAAAGCACAAGACTTTATGGTAGGATATCATATTCAGAAAAGGAGAACTAGAGTCATAAATATGTGGAGATAAGATGTGTTCAGAATTATTTCAGGACTGTGATAGACTGGGACTCCATATAATAAAACAAACCATTCCTGATGGTATTCTATTCTGAATCTGGATGTTAATAAGAATGTTGACATCACCAACTTTCTACATTCTTAATAGTTAAGTGATCAGAAATCACCACAATTTGACAAATCGTATAATAGTTTTCCTCTGAATTCCACAAGTAAATATTTAATTAGTGTGGACCAATAGAACTCTTAAAGACAAATTATGAATATTTATGCATCCCCATTTCAACTACAGATGCCCTAAAAAGAAAATGTACTTCCAGAAATAAAAATTTAAAAATGCTATTTTCATGACAACCCTAAAAGTGTTGGGAGATTGCAATGAATTTTTTTTTTAAGATTTATTTATTTATTTATTTATTTATTTATTTATCCCCCCCCCTTGCTGCTTGTGCTTGCTGTGTCCATTCGCTGTGTGTTTTCTTCATGTCTGCTTATCTCCCCCTTGCTGTGAGGTCCCACTGCTTCAGCCCACCGTGCCGTGCGTGCTGGCCTGCCCTCACAAGGAGGCCCCAGGAAGCGAACCCGGGGCCTCACACATAGTAAATGGGGGCTCCATCGATTGCATCAATTGAGCCACACCCGCTTCCT
This sequence comes from Cabassous unicinctus, assembly GCA_029593785.1. Classification (NCBI taxonomy): domain Eukaryota; kingdom Metazoa; phylum Chordata; class Mammalia; order Cingulata; family Chlamyphoridae; genus Cabassous; species Cabassous unicinctus. The sequence goes on along the minus strand of JAQZBX010072306.1, from coordinate 11,427 downwards.
GTTGTGAGGTCTTGCTGCATCAGACCACCGGGCCGCGCGGGCAGCCTGCCCTCACAAGGAGGCCCCGGGAAGCGAACCCGGGGCTTCCCATACGGTAAATGGGAGCTCTATCGATTGAACCACACCCGCTTCCCTGCAATGCATTTTGAAACACTGACAGTGAGTGTAAAACATATGGAATTTGCTCCCAAACAGAGAATGATAATATGAAATTGATACTGGAAAGAGAATCATAGAGTCAGGTATTTCTAAGCTACTCATTTAATGCACATAAAATTAGTTAATAAAATTTTGACCTGGTACACTCTTAACATATTACATTGTTAAATTCTGTTGATTAGAAATAGGAAAATAGAGATTCCTCTTTATTTTGAAAAGTTATTCATGTTATTTAAAACTAAATATCAAAATCAAGAAATCATTTTGCAAGTTTTATTGCTATCACTTTTCTTAATGCTGTCTACATATCCTTGTTTCTCAGACTGTAGATGAGAGAATTCAGTGTGGGAGTAACATTGTGTAAAGCACAGACATCAGCAATTTTAGTGAAGGAGATTTGAAATTTTTTACAAAATATGTAGTAATAGAACAAAACTGGAACAGCATCACCACAGCGAGGTGGGGCAGACATGTTGAAAAAGCTTTTTGTCTTCCCTTTACAGATGGAATTCTTAGAACAGTGGCAAAAATGTGAACATAAGAAACAATCATTAAAATAAAACACACAAAAACAAAACAACAGCTTAGAATAATAAATGCATATTCTAAAATATGCTCTCCATAACAGGAAAGTGTAAGCAGTGATGGAATATTACAGAAGAACTGATGGACTATGTTGGACCCACAGAAACTGATAGAGAATGGACCTGCTACATGAATTGAGGTGTAAAGACATCTACTGAGCCATGATGCTGTTGTCATCTGCACACAGGCACCTCTGTGCATGATGCCTTCATAGTGCAGAGGATGGCAGATGGCAGCATAGTGGTCATAGGACATCACCATAAGGGGGGCAAACTCTGTGCCAGAAAAAAATACAAGAAAAACTTGCATGACACAATCTAGGAAGGAGATGGAGTGACTGTTGGTCAGAGAGTCCATGATGGATTTGGGGACAGTGGCAGAGATATAGCAGAAATCAAGAAGGACAAATTCTTCAGGAAGAAATACATGGGAAGTTGGAGATGCTGGACAATCGTGGTGGCAATGATAATGAGGAGGTTCCCCATCACTGCTGCCAGGTAAATGAGGAAGAAGAGTGTGGTATACAGTCTCTGTAGCATCCAGTCATCAGAGAATCCCATGAGCAAGAATTCAATTATGAGGGTCATGTTGATAAATTTCTCAGGCATGCTGATTCTTCAGAGAGAAAACAGAAAAACAAAACACAACATTCTTATTCAGAGCTCTCCACCACCTCTTTTCTGCTAGTGCCTTAATGCTTTTCTGATGTGAATGGTGTGCTTAGAGTTATCAGTCTACTATGGAGTAATTCTAACATGTGAAATTGATTTCCTTTTAAAATATATAGAGTGAATAATGCTAATAATGTGAACATTAATAAATCTGCCTCTGATCTGGGCATGAACACAGAAGTGCTAAGTCACTTGCTGTGCCTTTGGACTCTGGAAGGCAGAAGTAATGGTTTTGGAGCATATTCTGAATATCCAAGAGCTAAATTTCTTTATTAAAATGATCAACAAAATATATTCTCCTTTTCATACAAAGTTTTATTTTCTTTCTTAAAAATCCTTAGATATTTGTGGACTGTTCTTGGCCCACAGCAGAAAACATTTCAATTTCCTAAGAATTGGGAAATGTTGTATACTTTCCAGAGCTGTGTAAAATGTTGAAGAGAAACAAGATGACAAAATAATGAAAATATATATTGGTATATCATTGGGTAAAATCCATATTTAAAATCTCTAGAAGTGTGTGTATGGAGTTGTGTAAATGTGTGTGCACATGAATGTATTTGCATAAATCTATACAATGTAGGTCATTATAAATGAATTATATGTGTATGTGTGTGCTCACATTTGAGATTGCTATTGGAAAACTTTCCATATATCTAATCCTTCTCTTTACTCCCCAAAAAGCAGAGTGGGCCTTGTACTCTAGGCGTTACAATGGTGGAATTAGTATTTCAATTACCAGATGAAAATATCAGAATAGGAAGATCAGAACCTGATCCAAATTTTTTATGCCTTGTACTGGGAATATATGATCTATCTAGTCAATGTAAAAATAGAGAAATCAGAATAGACCAGCCTGTTGGATACTAACTTGGCAAAATGTGCTGAATTGAATTGATCTGAAAACAGTCCTAACTATTTAAGCATGGAGTCATCTCTGTGTATCTCTCATCCTTATTTTGAGGAGAAAGTAGCAGATGGAATAAACCAAACTACACAGTATATTTTAAAATTTTATCATATCCTTTCCTAGTCTTCTGCTCTCATTTGGGCTAACAGCAGGTGAGAAGCCCAGGGTGTAAGGAAGAAATCACTCATGATGGAATAAAATTGGCTCACCATGTAGAAATCAGCAGTCTCTCAATTCCATATCTCCCTTAAGGGTATTTTTATGCAGTGTAGATCGGAGGAAGAGATTAGAATAATGCTATTCATTTTCATATTCACAAAGTGGCTCCTCTTGTGAAACTGGTTCTGGATGAACAGGATTGTATCATATTCCTTGTGTTCTTTTTTTTTTCTTTTTTTTTGAAAACAGGCCAAAGCTGTTTCTCAAAACCTTGTGTTCTTTCTAAATGCCAATTCAGTACCAAATTGCGTTTTCTCTCTTAAGTGTTTAGATCTGAAATATCATAAGATGTATGTATTTCCTGGAGTTCCCAAATGGCTAATTAAATTGGGATCTAACTTGCCAAAAATTGAGTCCAGTGGCTTGTTTTCCTGTGAGACCATGGAAAACTGGAATTTGAAGCCCATGGAGCCCAGATTTTCAATCCAGTGCTGTGGTGGCTAAATTTGTGTGTCATCTTAACAATGGTTTGGTGTCCAGTTGTTTGGTCAAGCAAGCATTGCCCTGATTGTTACCGTGAAGATATTTTATGGACTTAAATTATCATTAAATTGACTTCATCTATGACTAATAATATCTACACTCAGCTGAGTAGATTGCTTTCATAATGAGAGATGTCTCATGCAATCAGTTGAAACCCTTACAGGGAGAAGTGATGATTTCATCACTTTGGCCAGGCAGATTTTCCTGAGAAGTTCAACGAATACCTTCACCACAGTTCCCAGCTTCTGTCCTGCCCTCCAGAATTTGCATTTGCCCATTCCCACACCCATGTAAACAAATTCCTATTTTTAAAAAATTCATAATACATAACTACATACACACACACACACACACACACAAATATATACATAACATCCTGTTACTTCTGTTTCCCTAGAGAACCCTGACTAATACAAGTGCCATGTGTCATATACAGGGATTTATGTGAATCACATTAAATAAACAGGTGCCATATTCAAGTGCTTTTCTTATTTGGATAGTAAATTATTACTGCTTTTGTTTTAGGCACTTTTTCAAGATCTGAATTCAGATTCTGGTATGACCTAAATTCAATAATTTTTACATATCAGAGTGCTTTTTTTTAATTCATAAAATTATATTAAAATATTCTCTATGAAAATGATTTAAAAGTTAAATATAAAACATTTTCCATTTCTTTAGGTTTTCTTTGATTTCCTTTAACAATGTTGTGTAATTTTCAGAGTACAAGTACTTTACTCCTTTAGTTAAGTTTATTCCTAGGTATTTGATTCTTTTAGTTACTATAGCAAATGAAATTTTTTCCTTGATTTCCTCTTCAGATTGCTCATTATTTGTGTACAGAAATGTTACTGATTTTTGCATGTTGATCTTATATCCTGTCATTTTACCAAACATGTTAATCATCTCTAAAAACTTTGTTATAAAATTTTCAGGGTTTTCTATGTATAGGATAATGTCACCTGCAAATAGTGAAATTTTAACTTCTTCCTTGTGAATTTGGATGCCTTTTCTTTCTTTTTCTTGCCTAAGTGCTTGAGCAAGTGCATCTAAACAATGATAAATAAGAGTAAAAGTGTGTATCCTTGTTTTGTTCCAGATCTTAGCTGCAAAAGCTTTAGAATTTCACCTTTTAATAATATGTCAGCTGTGGGTTTTTCATATATAGCCTTTATCTTGTTGAGGAAAATTCCTTCTAGTCCTATTTTTGAAAGGTTTTTATCAAGAAAGGATGCTCTATTTTGTCAAATGCTTTTTCATAATCAATAGAGATGATCATCTGATTTTTTTTGAGCTGTTAATGTGTTTGATATTCTCATGTTGAACCATCCTTGCATACCAGGAATGAAACTCAATTGATCCTAGTCTATAATTCATTTGATAGGTTCTTGAATACAATTAGCAAATATTTTGTTTAGGATTTTCACATACATATTCTCTAGAAAGATAGGTCTGTAGTTTTCCTTCCTTGTGGCATATTTAAGTGGCTTCATTATGAAGGTAATATTGGCATCATAGAAAGAGTTAGGCAATGTTCCCTCCACCTCTAGGTTTTGGAAGAGTTTAAGCAGGATTGGTTTTAATTCTTTACAGAATGTTAGGTAGATTTCTGAGCTTTTCTTAATTGGGAGATTGTTGATGATGAATTCAATCTCATTACTTTTGATAGGACTGTTGAGAACATCAGTTTCTTCTTTTGTCAATGTAGATTGCTTGTGTGTTTTCAGAAATTTTTCACTTCATCTTAGTTATCCATCATGTTGATATATAAAATTTTTCAATGTATACTCTTACGATTCTCTTTATTTCTGTGGTTTCAGTGATGATATCACCTCTCTCATATTTTATTTTATGTATTTGCTTCTTTTTTCTTTTTTCTTTATTCATTTAGATAAGGGTTTGTCATTTTTTTTTAAATCTCAAAAGCCATTTTTTGTTTGTGTTAGATTTTCTAGTGATTTTTTTCCCCTGAATTTCATTTAGTTCTGCTCTAAACTTTATCTCTTTTCTGCCTGCTTTGGGAATAGTTTTTTTTTTTCCTAGTTCTTCCAGATGTACAGTTATGTCTTCAATTTTAGCTCTTTGTTCTTTTTTAATATAGGCATTTATGGTTATAGTTTTCCCTCTCAGCACTGCTTTTGCTGTATCTGTTTTGATATGTTGTGTTTTCATTTTCTCTCATTTCAATGAAGTTACTTATTTCTTTTGCAATTTTCTCCTTAACCACTTAATTGTTTGAGTGTTTGTTTACCTTCCATGTCTTTGTGCCTATTCTGTTTCTTTGCCCCTTATTTATCTAAAACTTCATTCCATTGCGGTATGAGAAATTACTTTGTATAACTTCAAACTTTCTGAATTAATTGAAACTTGTCTTTAGACTTAGCATGTGGTATATCCTGGAGAATGATCCATGTGCACTTGAGAAAAATGTATATCTTACTGTATTTCAGTATAATGTTCTGTATAAAATCATTTATCAACCATCCACTTGCAACCTCGTGTCCCTGAGTTTGGGTGAGTTTCTTGTAGACAGCATATAGATGGGTCATGTTTTCTTCTCCATTCTGCCAATCTGTGTCTTTTAGTTGGAGGCTTTAATCCATTAACATTCAAAGTTATTACTTTCAAGACATAGTAAATTAATCGTTTTTCTTTAAGTTTATATATGTCATATTTTTTTTATTTCTCTTTTTATGTTTTTTTTTAAATTGATTGACTATCATTCATACATGAACATACATAAACAATAAGTGTATAGTAAAAGTTGTGAACTTACAAAACAAACATGCATAACATCATGCAGGAGTTCTATATATCAACCCAGCACCAATACCCTACATTGTTGTAAAACATTTGTTTAAAATTATGAAAGAATATCATAAAAATATTATCACTAACTGTCGTCCATATCTTATATTTGGTGTACTTTCCTCCAACTTATTCTTACTAATTAATAATCTTCATTTCTACACTCTCCTCCAACTCTCTCTCCCTGTTTTTTTCCTTTCAACCTGCAGAGCTTACTTTAGTATATCTTGAAGGGAAGGTTTTTGTTGACAAACACTCTTAATTTCTGTTAATCTGAGAATATTTTGAATGCTCCCACCTTTTTGAATGCAAGCTTTGCTGGATACAGAGTTCTTGGTGGAAGTTTATTTATTTTTTTTCTTTTAGCACCTAAACTATGTCATACCACTGCCTTCTAATGTCTATGTTTTCAGTTGAGAAATCATTGCTTAATTATATCTAGCTTCCTTTTTGTGATGGATCTCTATTCACTTGCTGTTTTCAGTGTTCTCTCTTTGTCTTGAGTGTTTGACAATTTTATAAGTATTTGTCTCAGTGTAGGCCTGTTTGGCAGTTTGAGATTATTTATGAACTCCAAAAAAGATACAGATTATATTTGTAAACTTGTCTGTTCCTCTGGGCATGATATCCTTTGATTGCATTAGATTCAGCTGAGATGTCTTTGATTAAATTATGTTAAGATTAGGGCTTTAATTCAACCATGTCAGTAGGGTGTGTCTCAGTATTTAACCCATTCCCTTGGTGGACTGGTATAAATGAGCACTCATTCAAGAAGACACAGAAGAAGATATGGAAGAAGAGAGAGTTTTGCTCTTTGTATTTGATCCTTTGGCCCCAGAGAAAGCTGAGCCATTTGCCTGTTAATTTGCAGTACAGCAGCTGAGAAAGCCAGGAAATAAGTGAGCCCAATGCCAGACTGATATAGGAAGTCCTGAGAGATGAGCCCTATGCCAGCCTACAGCTGAGATTGGAAGAACTTTAGTCCATGGAGCCTTAAGAGGAAGAAAGAAGGAGAGACCAGGCAGAGATCACCCACAATCCTGCATAAATACATGGCAACTGATTTTGCTGAGAAAGCAGCCTTGAGTTGAACTCTTGAAAGCAGTCTTGAGCTGGCTTTTCAACTGTAAGCATTTCCCCAAATAAATACCCTTTATAAAAGCCAACAGATTTCTTGTACTTTGCATCAGCACCCATTTGGCTGACTAATATAACCTCCTAGGATTTATACATTGGAGTGTGCTGCAATTCCTGGACATGTATACACATATTTATTAAAAGAGTTGGGAAATTTTCAAACATTATTTCTTCCAACATGCCTTCTGTCCCCTTTTCCTTCTCTTTTCTCTCTGGCATGCCTATAATGCATATGTTTGTGCATTTCAAATTGTCATTCAATTCTCTGTGCTCCTCCTAAATTTCATATATACCTATTTCTATCTGTTCTACTATCTGTGCAATTTCAGAAGTACTATTTATTTATTCTGCCTCTTCAAATCTGCTGTCATGTGCTTCCAGCATATTTTTTTATTTCTTGCATTGTCCATTCATTACCAGCAGATCTATTATCTTTTACATATGTTTATGATTTCTTCTGTACATTATTACCCCCAATGACTTCTTAATATTTTTTTTATCTCTTTCTTCACTTCATTACATTGATTCATGATATTTTTTGGACATCCTTGATGAGTTATTCCACATTCAGCATCTTCTCCTGTTTTTTTAATTTGTTCATTGGACTGGGCCATTTCTTCCTATTTCATAGTATGGCTTTTAATTTTTTGCTGGTGTCTAGGCATCTGTGTATCATGATTAACTTATTCAGATAGTCAACTTCTCTTTCTAAATTAGGAATTTATTTTGTTTTGTTTTGTGTCAAGGTTCCTCTTTGCCACTTCTTTCTCCTTGTTCTATATCCTTGTAGTTGTCTCTGCTTCTGGTTTTCATTTGGCTTGTCTATCTCTCTGTCACTATTTCTCCTGGATAATGTGCATCACCCTCCTCATCAGCAGATCCCCACAGCAGGCCCCTCAGAGAGCTTTTTCCCTTCTTCCATTGTTTTTGTGAGGGAGATGAGCCCTGCCTAGCTACTCTGATGCCATCTTCCTGGAAGTCCTTGCTTAGAGGTCTTAATCTCAATATTATTTTAGTGAAAGACTATAAGCATAGTGGATGGTTATCCAAATTTAAGTAGTTAAAAAAGCTTGCTAATCTAATCATGCCTAAATACACATACACCATATTTGCTTTGAACACCCTCTTGAAAGTATATAGTAGTGATTAAATTTCCATTTAATTTTACAGTAAGATTTGAAATCCTACATGTCATTTTAATCCTAAATTAAGGGAGAAAATTGTGTATGCTATGTGAATTCTATTTTGGCAGAGAAATTAAATCTAAATATGTTAAAACTTGAATATGGCTTGTCATCCATTCTTTTGGGTGCTGTGTTTACCTGATGCCTTATCATATTAGGTCTTGGCCAATATTCTATTAGTAGAAAGTTTAGAGTTAAAAAGTTCTTTTTGTATCTGGTCTGGGAAGTCAAAACATTTTTATTTCAGGTTATCACATTCTTTTATCTTAGATATTTGGTTTTGGAATGGAATTGGAGAGAAGATAGAAAGTATCACTAAGAAAACAACAGTATATTAATATTTAGTGTCTTATTAATGTCAGAGAAGGAGAATCCTGAAAATTGTGATTTAGACATTGAAACCACAGCACAGGATGTTGGAGAGGAGTATTTGCCTCTTATCCATTATTATTTTTAACAACCATATTTGTGTATTGTTCTCATAAACATTCCATAAATGAAGTATTCAGTGTTTTTAAAAAGTACTATTGGAAAAGAGTGAGAGGGAAGAAAAGGTGAGATGATTTTTTTAAAAAAGAATAAGAAGTTAAAGTTAACCAGAATACATAAAAAATTAAAGTATATGTAGAAAGATTAAGTGCCAATTCATTATGAAGACATTACTTTTCCAAATTTGTATAAATCTAATAACATCCATCACATTATATACAGCAGAAGTTAATGAAAATAAATGGTAAAGTCCACAATTATAATTCAGTAAAGATTTTAAAAATTTAGTCATTAATTCATATGAGAATTGATAAAAATTCAAACAATATGATATATAAAATTGAGCTATTGTCATATATAAAACATTAGGTATAAAAATGCCAGATTTCACATTAGTCTTAAATGGAAAGAAAACTTACAGAAAAATTTATAGAACTTATAGGAGAAATCATGAGCTAAACCAGTGGTGCTTAACCACAGTCAATGTTGTGCTCTAGGGAATATTTAGCAATTTTTGAAGCTTTTCATTGTCATGATTAGGGGAAGGATATGATACAGGTATCTTTGCAAATATGCAAGAGATGCTGCTAGGCATCTGTTTTAATTTCATGGTTGTTAACACAAATACAATGCAATCTGTTGGCTTAAAGAACTGGAATGTATTGGCTCACAGTTTTGTGGCTAGGAGAATTCCAAAATCAATATATTATCAAAGCAATGATTTCTTGCAGAAGATTGGTATTCTGGGGCTGGCTTATGGAAATCCTTGCTGTTTCACTTTTCTGTCACATGGCACAGCACATGGAGGCCTCTCCTGGATTCTCTGGGTTCCACTGATTTCCACGTATTGGTGATTGCCTGTGGCTTTCACACTATGCATCAGAATTTCACTCAGCCAATAAAGGAATCTAGTAATAGGATTAAGCATTATGCTTATTCTGTTGGAACACACTTTATTTAAAGTAATCTCACCAAAATTTCCTCTTTACACTGGTTTCACACCCACAGAGATTGAATAAGTTTGAGGACATGCTTTTCTGGGGTACATCATTTAAAGCCACTACAAAATCTTACAATATCCAGGACTGTCCCTCGTACCAAAGAATAATCTATTCTTAAACAGCAAGACAGCCCTGATTGAGAAGCCTTGTTCTCATATGTAAACTGGCCTATATATATCATTGGACATATATTGTATACTCTATGGACATATGGAGTTGTTTTTTTAAAATATATTTTTTATTTATTTTTAAAAGATACTTAGATTATATAAACTGATACATAAATATAAGGGATTCTCATATGCCCCACTCCCAGACCTCTCACACTTTTGCCCACATTAACAACTTCTTTCATTAGTGTGGTACATTCATTGCAATTGATGAACACATTTTGGAGCATTGCCACTAAGCACGGATTATAGTTTCCATTATAATTTACACTCTCCCCTACTCAATACTGTAGGCTATGGCAGGATATATACTGGCCTGTATCTGTCACTGCAATGTGATCCAGATCAATTCCAACTCCTGAAAATGCCACCATATTCCAGATCTTTTTCCCTCTCCCTGACTTTAGCAACCCCAGTGGCCACTGTCTCCACATCAATGATATAGTTTCTTCCATTGCTAGAATCACAATAAATCTATAGTAGAACACCAGTAATTCCACTCTAGTCCATATTCTATTCACAAGTCCTGAGGATTTTGGCATGGTGATGCCCACTCCACTTCTATTTGAGAGGGGACTTTGATCCCATATGGCTGATGGATAGGACTCTCTTGCTTGCATTTGTAGACCCTCTCAGTTTCTTGGTGTGGTGTTTGTCCATCCTTACTTCCCCATCGGCTATCCTAGGTGAGTCCCATGAACTGGAGAGTAGGTGCTGCAACTTCACTAAGGCTCGGTGCCCAGCCGGCACATGGACAGCCCAGAGAGTCAAGTCTCCATAACATACACCTACTAACTCCAGCACAAACTAGAGGTTCAAAGAAAAGTTACATAACTGGCATGTGTAGAGAAGTCACATCTGAGTCCAACTCTTTCACACTTGGGAGCACAATCTCCAAAGTAGGGCCCACTGGCAAGGCACCAAAATCCAGAGCTATCCACCACAATCATAGGACCTGGGTTTCTCTGGAGCTCTCAGGAGCCCCATTGTTTGGGGCAGTGTCCACTTTGGCTGTCTATGAGATCCTGCTGAGACGTGCATAAACATTACCTCTCTGATGACCTCCCGATTAACTTTGAAGTCTCTTAGTCATATAAACTCATTTATCATTAACTTTCTCCCCTTTTATTCAAGATCTTTTTCCAGTTGTATCTCCAGCTGGTGCTTGGTAGTAATCCCTGGTACCAGGGAGGCTTATCCCTGGGAGTCATGGCCCTTGCTGGGGAGATGGTAATGCATCCACATGCTGAGTTTAGCTTAGAGAGAGGTCACAGTTAAGCAACAAGGAGGCTCTCAGGAGGTAAATCTTAGGCAAACTGCAACACCAGGCCAAATTGCAAATTCAAAACAAAAGGCTCATAAGCATGCTCATCAATATCAAGGACCCATCAATAGACCATCCTTCTTCACTAGTCATTGCCTCTCCCTGTATTTGGGGGCTTATTTATGTTCCATTAGAGAATGTGGCAGAACTGTATTCAACAATTCTTTGGCTGTTGTGTGAATCTCTACACACTGTTGCAATGCCCCATGAACATTAAAACATATTTATATACCTTATATGTATGCCCAGGTGAACTTCCTCCCATGTATCCCTCATCACTGACACCC